>WKLE02001492.1:11149-32883 GCA_014885115.2 Asterionellopsis glacialis | reverse complement strand
ACTCTTTAACGAAAGCCCTGAGAGAGTGAAAATAATGATGACAGCAATCCAAGTAGCTGTAATTTGAGGCTGCAAATAATCTGCACCGAGTGGGGGATAAGCTCGCGCCAAACAAATGGCAACCACGACAAGAATTAAAAAAGAATTCGCGCTATAGAATTTGGACCAAGCTTTCCAGGCATTCTGAAGTGATGACTGTTGTTCTTCCTCATCATCTGACATCTTGTTGTAGATCTTCTTCTTAGCCTTTTGTGGCTACTTTTGGTTTCTCAGCAGAAAGGCTGTGCTGTATATACTATATTGTATTTCTTCCTAATCGTATCAACTACTGATATTTTACAGCAGCGCGGGGACTAAAAATAATACAGGTACTGCTTATCAATATTTCTGAAAACGCATGGTTTCTGAAAAATTCTTCCCAGCTCACCGTAGACCTACGTCATTTTCTTGAATCTTTTTCAGAGCTCACCGACAGCGACGAAATTTCAAGCAATTCCAAAAAATTACGTGGGACGTCTGTACTTGGTTCATTGTCTCTAATCTTCTCAATTAACGGTACCAGGTACATACTCTATACACCAGCAGAAGAGGACCGCCTACCGTAGGACTACTTGTAATCAAAAACCAAGATAAGGCCAAAGCAACAAATATTTAACAATAATGCGTTAGTAATAATGCTAGTATCACGAACTAGTACCTGTATGATTTCGACCCTCCGTGACCAACTTTGCTGTACCTAACTATTCTTAATACCTGTACACAGGTATGGTATTAATACATTATCTACCTTTTACACAGATCCTCTCGGTCTTCTAGTTTTTGAGTAAAAAAAGTTTTAGTAAGTTAGCACATGCATGTACCGCTACAGTCGGACTATGCTATGGATTTGTTTTCAAGTGATAAGTTAAGCATGTTGGATAATACTTTGAAGGTCAGCCCACAATTTTCTAAATGAGTCGCTAACTCATCCAGCGGATCTTTCTCTTCTACCATATCGTTACTGCAAAGGCTGCTTGCTTTAGTTCCAAGAAGAAGACTTTGTCTTGCCATTTTGGTCCTTAAGATACCATGTAAATATGTCCCAAATAATATACCATTACATTGCATTCCATCTACTAATGATAATGCTTCTGGATTCTTTTCCTGAATATCAACATCTGTAAACTTGACAAGCGGTTCATACTTACATGAACAATCCACAAAGGAAGCAGAAGAATCCACCCTGCCCTGTGATGATGATTCAATCGTCGTACTTCTACCACAATGTAATTCAAAACCCTCAATTGGTATCTCATTACCATCAGTAGGTTTCTTATGAACTTTGATAGGAGATGATTCAGATGATTGTGTTGCGTTTGTATATTTCTGGTCGTTCAATAACAATACACCACGTCTGGGTGTTACAATTTTACATTCAGCCGATTCAATTGTAGTTTCAATCGGCAACAAGCCTAACCCATTAGTTATTCCTGCCTCACCCTCGATACCATTTGGATCTGCTACAATTTGCCCCATCATTTGATATCCACCACAAAGTCCTAACAGTGTCCCTCCTCCACTTCCATCCTGGACATAGTCATGTAAGAAATCAATCCAATTCGTTTCATTACGAAGCCATTCTAAATCTAAACGTGTAAGGCGTGAACCAGGTAATATAATAGCACTAATATACGGTATATATTCCTTGGGTGGGACAACATCACGCCTCCACTCTACAATAAAATCATTATCATTTTCAAGAGGCGTCATATCAGATGTAATTGCTACGTGTGGATATGCTACTACAATAACAATATTCTTTTGTTTGTTTCTGGTTTTGCCTTTCTGGCATTGTTGTGGCTGTGTTTGATTTTTTTCTTGTAACAGTAACCGCCGTTCGACACCTAATCCATCTTCTTCAGGCAAATTTAAGGTGTACAAATGTGGTATAACATAAATTGGTTTGCCTACCATTTCTTGCAACATGGATGGACCTGGCTCAAAGTATTTGACATCGCCACGTAATCGATTTATGACAACGCCTACACACATATCCCAATCTTGCGGTGAAACGCAAGCTTTTGTTCCAACAATTTGTGCAAAGACCCCTCCCGGATCAATATTTGCCACAAGGATCCATGGACATTCTAATTTTCTTACAAGTGGTAAGTTCACAATGTCACGCTCCATCAAATTCAATTCTGTACACGATCCAGCACCTTCTAATACAATGCATTGTGCATTTGTAAGCTCTGCAAGACGGCTGTGTGCATTCACTACCAACTCCTTTAGTTGTTCTGTACGTTTTCCCAATTGACCATAATCTTCTTTGACCAATTGTTTTCCCAAAACTACGACACTACACAAATATGCACCATCTGTATCTCGACGCCCACCAGACTTTAGTAATACTGGGTTCATTTCAACACGTGGGAGAATGCGACACGCTTCTGCTTGTACTACTTGTGCTGTCCCAATTTCACCCCAGCCACTACCACTACCACCATCGTTGATACCATCTTCATGATCAGTAGTAATTAAGGCGGGCTGTGCATTATTTGACATGTTCTGTGCCTTGAACGGTGCAACACGCACACCGTTATTATGGAGGATACGACAAATTCCTGCCGCAATAGTCGATTTACCGACATCACTTCCTGTTCCAAGAACAGCTAATGATCTTACTTTCCTTACCGTATGATGGTTTTCCACTCTGATGGGAAATGTACTTGAAAATGATGACTTGTAGCTCTCGCTGGGTGTCGTCATTTTCGCCAACTTTTCCCTTGAAGTTGTTACAGCAACGATTATGATAATGCGTCTCTAGACCACCCTGAATGTGAAGACGCCAAGTCTCTTCCATGCATTGAGTTTGTATGGCATCGACACGACGAGTAAAGTAGGTACTGCAAAACAAGGATATCACTTTTGCACTTGTTAATGAAATAATTAATGATTCACATTAACCGTCCTGAAAGTGCTGAACCTCTCCCCAACAGCTTCACAAAAGAACGGAGCATGGGTCTAAGAAGAAAAAAAGAGTGCGGAACGTCCAAGTGCGGAGCTTGAGAACTGCCATCACAGCAAGTCCCTGCACACGACGTACGGCTCTCGCTCAGTCACGTGCTTCGAATAATGGGTCGCTAGCCGCCACCCAAGATGCAACTCATTGACAAGAGACTAACTACTCTGAAACGTGCATCAAGTATGATTCAACACATCACAGTGTTTGAAGTTTCAGAAGTCTTCACAGAACTTGAGAACATTACAAACTGACTTTCTGTCCGTCTCTCCACGCCTCCTCTGGCTTTCTGTCCATCTGTCGACGTCTACTTCTTGAGGTATCTTGAAGTGCAGATCTTCATGTCCTCTAGAAGACCCGGATATGGCTGACGTTGACATGATGTCAATTTTGGATCTCTTCGGTATTGACACCATTCCGATCACAACATACCATAAACAGTTCCTAGTTATCAACGAAAGATCCTAGAGGAAATAATTTTAATACTTCTATTGCAGTACACTTGACAAAATCATACTTGCATGCAAGATTGAAGTTCTGAAAAGTGGAAAGAACAAATGCAAATTCGAACTCCGAAGATTTTTGAATATTTTCTCACAACAGCTGCCATAAATAGTCGAATCACTGTTATTCATTACACCAAGCTCTAGATTTTCCAAAATGAAGTTCTTTACCGTCGTTGCTCTCGGTGCTTTAGCATCAACTTCTGCTTTCTCTTCTGTGTCGATGTTTGGGGTATCGAAAGATATTCACCGAAGTTCTACAACAAAGACTTTCTTGACTCCTGGTAAGTGAATACAACGCTTATTTTTCGAAACTAGAAACCAAGTCGATCATCTGTTGTAAATAAAGAACGGTTATACTGTGCGAACATCTTCTACTGCTGGACTTGCTTGACTCACTCAGTTGCTCCATAATTCTGCTCATTTCATTTTTGCCGAACGATCTCCTCCCATAGATCCTGAATTCCTCAATCATTTGGCACAACACGGCGAAGATGCAGTCCGAATGGTCTTCTTACAATGCAATGATATGGAGTGTGCACAGATTACTGGTGTCAAGGAATCTGGCGGATGGGAATTCCAGGGTGGCTTAGATGGTGATTGGAAACAAACAACCACACGAGTTGTTTCCAGGGCCATGGAAGACACTGAATAAACGGTATCTCAACTCTCAATTCCATGTCTCGATGGACCCATTGTGTTATTCTTTAGAAAACATATGCCAAGAAACCGCGATTTTGCAAAGTTATAGACTTTTAAATTTTTACATTCTCAAAAATAACATTTTAAACTACAGGGGATAAAATAAAAATTCTGTAATTAGAAAACTTTTTCAAGAGTTAAACTTCAAAACAGTGTATTTGAAAAATGCTATACCTGAAATGACTGTTCTTGGAAAGTAGTTATACCTGTCGCAGCAATTATTCTTACAAAGCTATATGTATTTAATCTCCATCATCATCTCCACCATCATCACCATCATAACTTTTTTCTTTCCTTGTTGTTTTATCCATATCTCTCACTTTGAAGAATGCTGTGAGACTTTCGTGGTTTCTATTTCGCATGTACAGCCGCAGCGTACGTAAAATAAGATGTTCTAGCAATTCAAGAAATAAAATAGAAGCACTAGCCATATACATGGGCATTCCTGATTCAGGCGATTCTAATTCATCCACAAAATCTTCAAGATGCCATTCGGATACTTGTGCTGACGACGACGATGCAAGAAGCAAATCATCATCGAGGTGAATATTACCACCTGCTATTGTACTCGTCGTTCTTTGGTGTAACTTGTTTTGAAGAATGTTGGATGCCTCGAATGCGTACTCTCGTACTTGTCCAAGTATACTACAGAGCTCTAATGCACACTCACTATTCTTTTGACAAAAGGGTAAAGTTAACATTGTTTTGATGAGATACCCCACTCTAGAAAACAATTTGATTTGTTCTGTTGTAAAATGCTTTTGTCCCTTGTTGTTATCATTCCGTACAATACTATCGAGTAAAACTACAGTTGTTTGGACACGAAATGCACGTGCTAGATTCACTGCTGCTTCATCTGGTTCAAATAATGATGACGATATGTCTTTTTTATTGGGTTGATGGTTCACCCCAAGAATTCTACAAAAAGTACCCCTATTGCAACAACGAAGAAGATGAAACGGATCATAGTTTAATAAAGGAAATAGAGCTTTGCTTGCTTCCAAATCCTTTATGGCTGCCACATAATGGTCATGCACTGTATCGGTTTGTTCTTCTTCTTTAGGTGTTGCTTCCGTTTCCTCTTTTGATTCCGTTTCCTTTTTCTTCATTCTGGTTTTGGTAAAAGTGGTCGGTTTATTGATAACTTGCGCTAATGGAATTGGTTTAGTTTTTTTGGAAAATACATCACAGGCTGACTGTAATACAGCATTAGATGAATTACCTGCCAATTGGATTTGTCGTGCAACTGACATTTCAATAGCATCCTGGGTAGACTTTGGCATGACGAGGACAGATCCAGCTGCAGATAGGAGACACCCAACAATCACATTGGCAATTCGATAACATGCCTTTTCCCACATTCTGTCCTTTTCTTCTTGCGTTACATTGTTATAAAATGGCAGAACGGCAATACCAAACGTCATGAGAACTAGTATAGATGCATAGGAATACCCGCCAAATATATTCTTATAATGAACAAAAATGTACGTGAGTCCAAAGGATAATAAACCAAATGAAAATCCCAGTACAATGGCTTGTAATTGTACACCACTGATATAAGTGCCCATAATATTACAATCATGGTTTGCAGCATCGATTTGGGCCACCATAAAACCAACACCCAGGGCTAGTGCTGCGCCAATGGTTGTACCAATAATCCTGTGACTTGTTTTTTTAAGAACCGACGCTGCATCCATGGACGATGGGAACCATGATACCATACAGCATGTAATGTATACCCATGAACCTTGAGGGTATGGATCATGAGGTGATACAAGTACAAATAGTACTGATACTGTCAAAACAAGACACATACGTAGTGCGTATCCCAATGCATCCTTATCCACGATATTACTATTGGATGATGTTTTTGCGATTGATACTGATGATGCATTGGACGACAACCAACACCAATTTCGTCTTTTTTTTCTTTTGGTCACTTCATTGTTGTAATAATGGTTGTCATCATCGTAATTATCATTATCAAAGTAAATACCTTCTCCTCGTATAGTGGACTTTATACTTCGGCATGTCGTCGTATGGGTATGTGTTCTTGTCAAAGACGGTGGTGGTTCTAAATTTTTATTATCTTCCTCACCATGATTCAAAGACGGTGGTGGTTCTAAATTTTTGCTATCTTCCTCACCATGATTATTCGAAAAAATCGTATTTTGATTATTTGGTTGTAAAGATTGTTGGGGTCCATCTAGTATACGAGAAAAAAAGGTTTGTAACGATGATGGTGGTGGTATTGGTATTGGTGGTGGTGGTGGTGGTGGTAACGACGATGGCAATTGGAATGTCTCGTTTATGTGTTTATTGAATTGTTGAGAAGAAATCGGAGAATTTGGAGTTTGACATGTGTTTTCTTCTTTGCTTTTATAGTCTAAGCCTCTTTTGACATTCGTATTGAAATTAGGGTGGCAGGCTTCAAGATCATCATTTTCATATTCACCATCCATGTTGTACTCTTCGAATGGTGCATTGTTTTCCATTTGTGGATCCATGGATGCGTTGGACTGTTTGATACAAGAGAGAACGAGAGAGAGTTCTTTTCCTTTTTTTTGTCTTTTGGTGTGACGCGTAGTCTTTTTTGTGGCCACAAAAGAGAGGAAAAATAGGAAAAATGAGAAGCCTACTTACTAACTCTAGGCTTTGCACACGATTGAGACGGTATTCCGCGTCCGTTGGGCCTTCGTGTGCCTAATGGGACTGAAAAAAAGAGAAGTCTCCCCTCTCTGTAGTATAACTTTACCTATCTTTATTGTAAGTGTCATTTTTTTAGGGAGTGTCCTAATCCATTGAATCAACCGATTCGTGTTTCACGGTTTTGATTTGCCCAGCCACAACGGGATTCAAATCGAGCGCGGTTTCGTTTCTCTCTGCTGGACACAACAGACGCGAACGAACAGCGGTCGTATCATTCACAGTCAATACCGAATCAATCGTCTAAGTGACATTAGAACAAGTCTTGACAGCAGCAACAGCTTTCGCACCCAAGTCTATTCGTCCATCATTGACAAGTAGTGCGACCCCTCCTTCGAAAAAGAAAAACAGTAATATTCAAACAATAAACAACAATCATGGTAAGACGAAAAATTGACGGTCTTCTTTTTCTGGCGATTCTTCATTTCTAAAAATCATGCAATGCTTCCTAAAAAAAGAAACGAGAAGCATAAAAAATTGATATAATCGAAATCTATTCATTTTTAAAATGATGGATGTCTTTCTTGCTCACCTTTTATCTTTGCACGTGCTGTTGGTAGGCAGCTATCCTTACAGCAATCGCAACTGGTGTAACATGGTGTTTTTGTACAGCTACCGCATCATTGTTATCATCCTGTTGTGGTAATGATAAGCCATCAACTATCCCACCAAGTGCAACATCAGGACGGAAACGATCTGTATTTCTATTATTTGTAGCAGTTGGTATTGCATTTGCATTTCAATATGGCTTGGCACCCTACATCATTAATGATGTACCTATTGATAATTTCATCACAGATCAATGGTCGGATGGATGCATGCAATACGAAACAGATGCATTACAAGAACGTTGTGCAGGAAATAATGGCGCTTATCGTGCTATTGCTAGTGCGACATTATTCTTTGCGTTGGCTGGTTTAGCATCCATGTGCAAACCCACTGCCAATCGTGAAGCGTGGCCTGCCAAATACGTATTGTTCCTATTTCTAGTGGGAATTACAATTGTGATCCCCAATGAACCAGTCTTTTCGGATATTTATTTGCAAATTGCAAGGGTTGGTGCTATCATATTTGTATTATTTGAACAAGTTATCATTATCGATTTAGCCTATAATTGGAATGATAGTTGGGTTGAAAAGTCGAACCAAGCGGAATCCGATGAACCTGGTACTGGTAAAAAGTGGTTAGGTGCTATTTTAGCATCATGTGCCATACTGTATGCTGGATCTATTGCAGCTATTGCCTTGTTATACAATTTCTTTTCAGGATGTGCAAGTAACAATGCTTTTATTACAATTACACTCGTCATGAGTGTTTTGGTTACCGGTGTCCAATTATCAGGTGAAGAATCAAGTTTATTGACAAGCGCCAATATCGTAGCCTATGCTACCTTTTTATGCTATACAGCAGGTACGTGGTTAACCACCTTTTTCTCTAGAAGTATTTGAATTTCATTTGTATTTGTGCATGTATATCTCTGTCATATTCAGCACAGCCTTAGCTCACTCATTTGTGTTATTGTCACTCTTTACAAAAACAACAACTCCAGTCGCCAAAAATCCAAATGCTGATTGTAATCCTAATTTGGGAGAATTAGATGGATTAGGTATTGCTCTTGGAGTTGGTATTACACTTTTAAGTTTAGCTTGGACCGCTTATTCAAAAACTGCCCATGATCGGATTCAAGGCAGTGAGACTGGTGTCTCGAAAGAATCGTTAGTGGATAATGATACTAATGTCAAATCAAGCGAAGATCGTAAGATTACAGGTGTTGTTACTGGTAATAATCAATATGGCACGAATAAAAGTGGTAACTTTGACGATGAAGAGGCACCAAAAGGTGACGACGATGACAACGAAACGAATGAAAATGTTCCATCCAATTACTTTGGTAATTCATGGAAACTAAATGCCATTCTTGGTCTTGTATCATGTTGGGTAGCTATGGCCTTGACTGGATGGGGTTCTATCGAGTCGGGTGGTGATGCTGCTAATCCTGATGTAGGTAAAGTGAGTATGTGGATGATTATTGCTTCTCAATGGGTAGTCTTGACGCTTTATCTATGGACATTAGTAGCACCACGACTATTTCCTGATCGTGACTTTTCCTAAAAAAAAAAGAACGGGTTGATGGAATACTGTATGGTGGCCTTAAAAAAAATTACATGTAGAAGATCTATTTTATGATAATTTATCGACAGGTGGGTATGGAGCATTTTAACATTTGTAAGAACGTTTGTATTAATTTGTCTAAAATCAATGATCTTATAGTACAATTTGACCTCGGTCTTCGTACTTTGCACCTGGCTGTTGTATTGTGCTGTAATGTCTTCCTTTTTCCGTTTCAAGTTGGCAAATAAATTCATTGAAAATAACAACATCAGAGGTGGGCTCCTACCATTTGTGGTTGTACATGACTTAGATCCTTGTATTCTAGCTTACGGCCAACCATATTTTGATACTGTTTGACGAACTGGACACATTTACCTTTTATACTTAGACCAATTTTAATGATGTAGGAATAGGACACTAAGTAAAGTAGACGACACACAAGGCGGGCCGACAAACAACTGAATGCATCAGATAAACTTGATTCTTCACCTGATAATGAAATGCCAGTCACTAAAACACTCGTGACGAGTGAAATCGTAATAAATGCATTGTTACTTGCACATACTGAAAAGAAATGGTATACAACAAATCCAAAAGAACTAGGGGGGAAATAGCAAGGGGGACACATGGCGTGATCCATAGGGATTTGAGAAAATTTCTACTAATCTTTATTTTTTGATTGTTTAGGTAGAGCATGAAGGCCATTTCTCAGGTGCAAAACGGAATACATTTTCAAAACGAGAAGGTCCTTCACTTGGATGGAATCTTGAAGACATTTAGTGTATAGGCAACATATGTATAGTAACCAACAATGCTTGTGATTTCTACTAATATCGAATCCTTTCCACCCACAGCTTTCTTTGTAATAGCATAGGTGTCGTCAGAAACCTCATAAGTATCCAAGAGCTCGGCAGTGAAGATGGCCATTTGCTTTTCCTTTTCATTGTCTAACAATGGAATCAGTTTCGATTTCACAGCCTCAAAGCTAAAGTCATCATCCCTTGGTATTGCAGAAATGACCTCCATAGACAAACCTGCTTTTAAAGCTTCACCCTGATGAATATCAAATTCAGCATGTGACTTTGTTTTTGCACCTGTCAACAAAATAATCAGTTCCGACTCGCGAAAGGAAAGGGAGGTTTCATATCGACATGCTCTCCCCAAATCTTGTGCTGGTTGGGCTATTTTGGGCACTGCTAACCAAGGCCCAAATGGTCCAGATAAGCCAGTTCGAGGTCGTGAGGCTACGATTGCATCTCGGATCTTTCGCTGTTCTTCTACCATTTCATCTAGAGTAGGACCCTCATACCGAGGAATGAAATTCTCTGAAGTTGTAGGATATGGCTTGCTTGATTCCTTTCCTTTATCACCGGATGCTTCTGTCATTGTTCTTTACAAGATCATACAATTTTGGCAAAGAGACGAATGTAAAAAATAAACTGCCACGATGTGTGAGAAGGCCAGAGGTTAGATTCATGATATGATCCTATGCTTCTTTGCATGCTGCCACTAATCGAAATGTTCTGACATCGAAATTGAGACGAATGAAAAAAACTCTTGGAAATTTGAGATCCTTTGGGACGGCAACACTTACCAATCAATGCACTTACAAATAGGTGAATGAACTACAGTATCCGGATTTTACTGCTTGCAATATTAGGCGAGTCGGTGTAATCTGGGATAACATCGATAGACCTGACCTGTGTTGAGACCTCACTGCCAACAACTTCATGAAACTCTGCCAACAAAATTATTTTGATACACAGTTTGACGAGAACTTGACGCATTATTTACCTTCCCTAATTGAAATTAGACCATTTTTTTCCTATTGCAGGTACCAGCTCTTGAAGTAGAAAGGACATTAAGAATGGGGACGGCGAACAACCAATAAGTATCACAATATTGAGTCAATATAAAATATTATTGTCTCCTCTACCGGTATTTATGTTAGCCCTCTAGCTAGGATTAGGGCTAGAAAGCAAGAAAGTTCAGATCATGGCCAACAACTCCAACCTCAAAACCGATACGAGAGAACACGTACTCGAATGATTCCAACAGAGGCCTTACCTGGTGTGGTTACGAAATGACCACAGAACAACGCTGGTTAGTTACCAGACAATTTCATTTCTGCGTTGCTTATTGCACCAGAGAGGTCTTTCTAATATACATGTACTTCAGCAGAACGACAAAAACAATTAGCTAAAGTACAGTATCGCATACTTTTAACGAAAAAAAAAATTTCATGAGACAATGACAAAAAATGATGATCGCAAACAAGAAACAGCATTAGCTGATGCAGTAGCCGGTGTTTTAGGTTCACTTGTTGCTTTGTATTCTTTTTATCCATTAGATGTACTGAAAACGAATCGACAAGCTACAACAACGGCAACACCTACTTTATTGTCTTCTTCGTCTTCTTTCTCGACAATGTCATTTTCTACCTTTCGAGACACCTATCTTCGGGGACTATCAAGTAAAACATTACATACAATAGCATCAAGTTTTGCATATTTTTATTTTGATTCATTTTTAGTATCTGCATGGAAGAGTCGTGAGAAGAAAAATCATTCAACAACAAAAATGCCAACCTTAACGCGTTTACTTTTATCAGCCATAGCAGCCATGATGAACACATGTTTAACACTTCCGTTAGATGTTTTGTCTGCACAACAGCAAACAAAAACAAAACAAACTTTAACAAATGATGATGAGAGGGAAGTAGTAGAAGAAGAAGAGGTATTATTTTTTGAATCGAGCATGGATCTTAGCTCGTCAAGCTCACAAAATTGTGAACATGAAAGTGAAATGGATAGTGCACAATATTACAATGATCAGAATAGGAATCGCAATGACAAAAAGGTGACGGACAAGGAGGAAAATCAGAATGACGAGAAGGAACTTCCCTCATCGACGACTTCAGCGACAGCAACATCTTCTTTATTTAGTACTCTTGGATATCCTATATTGCAAGTTTCATTACCTAGAACAATTAGTGGCATCATCGAGGCACCATTATTTTCTACGAATGAAAAATCAAATGTTGAAAGGAACAATAATTTTTGGTCATTGTGGAAAGGGCTTTGGCCGTCACTGTTACTATGTAGTAATCCATCTATACATTACACTGTCTTTGATATGTTAAAAGCACGGATATTACAGCAAAAACAACAATCACAGAGAAACAGCAATATGAAAACACCCACTACAACATTATCATCCCGTGAAGCATTTCTTGCAGGTTTAATTGCAAAGGCTGTTGCAACAATCGTAACATACCCATTGATACGTGCCAAAGTAATAATGATTGTTTCATCATCGTCTTCGTCCACGCAAAGTCGAAAGCAGGAAAAGACTGGCGAACAAAATAAAAGCAACAACAATAACCACGATGTTGATGACGATGACAATGGCGACAATAAAAATTTTGATAATGTTGGTATGATTCAAACATTACGAGACATATATCGTCAACATGGTCTTCCAGGATTATATCGTGGTTGCGATTTACAATTATTCCATACTGTTTTGAAAAGTGCGTTAATGATGATGGTTCGAGAACGAATTAATGTCACAACAAGACGCATGGTATCATCACGACATTCAACAAAAGCAACAACATGAGAGTAAAGTATGGTTTTAGCTTATTACTTAATCATGTGGTGGTTCCACAAAAATTCCACATGATTTTTGGCGAAAAAGCTGCATACCAAGCGCACTCTTTTCGGGGCAGTGACAATCGGCGTACGAGAGCTGCGAACAAAGAATAGGTTGACGATTCTAAAAGCGACTTCTCCAATAGCATTATTCCGACATGATACAAAACTGAAATCATGCTCACAACGGATTGGATAGTAATTAGACTTCACTCATACCCTTACGAAATATCTGATGTCTCTTCGGTGCTTTCTATTTTCTGCTTGTCTAACCAATCATGAATGCATTGCAGCAAAATGCCCCTTTTAATTGGTTTGGTAATAAAATCATCCATTCCAGCATCGAAACACGTGTTTCTGTTACTTTCATTTGCATTGGCAGTCATTGCGATTATTGGAATGTCTTCCTTCCCAAGCTGCCGAATATGCTTTGTTGCTGCATAACCGCTGTAAAAGAGAAAAGAGGAACAAGATTATCAAAAATCAAAAGGCTTTTTTAGAACGAAAGATTCCAAAATGCATTTCTGCTTTATTTGTAGTAAAATGAAAAACTTACTCCATTTCAGGCATTTGACAGTCCATTAGCACAAGCTGCAGAGTGAAAAGGAGGGAGGGGGATTTGGTGAGCATTTTTGTATACGTCCTGCACTGCGCCTGTTCCATGAAATTTGAATATCAGCAACTGATCTTGTACGTACATCATATGATAAATATAAAAGAGCCTCACACGCTTCCTTGCCGTTGGCCGCGACGTCTGCACGATAACCAGCTTTTTCTAACATACGCACTGTGACCTTCTGATTGACCAAGTTATCTTCAGCTACAAGTATTCTACCTCGAACTGATGGTTCATCTGATTCTACCTTTATGGCTTGTGTGGCTTTTCTTTCCTGTGCTTGCAATTGCGGTAGGCCCAATACAAGTCCGATGCATTCTAACAGCTGGGAGGGTTTGACCGGTTTGATCAGATATGCGGCATACCCTAGATCTTTTGCTCGTTTTGTTTCTGCTCGACCACTGATTGAGGTGTGCAAAATAATTGGAACATCTCGCAATCTTGAATCTGCGCGAATATTCCGTGTCAATTCATCTCCATTCATTTCAGGCATCTTATAATCTACAATCACAAGCTGAAATGGTACTTTGACCTCCGCCGCAGCAACCATTTTAGTTAAGGCAACTGAACCACTATCAGCTTCATCCACAACACATTTCCATTGATTTAAATGATGTCGTGAGATTCGACGGCTAGTCGCATTGTCGTCCACTACAAGAACCTTTAAATTTTCTATTTTTGAAATGGGTACACTAGCGACCGCTGAAAGCTTCTTTGAATAATGCACGTATGGCTTTTGTTTTTGAAGGCATACTGTGAACCAAAAGGTAGATCCATGACCTACTTCACTAGACACACCGATCGTTCCATTCATCATTTCACACAGTTCCTTACAGATGGCCAACCCCAAACCGGAACCACCATATTTCCTTGTGGTGGACAAGTCGACTTGTGAAAAGGGATCAAATAAGTGTTCAATTCGATCCTTTGGAATTCCCACGCCTGTATCTTTTACTTCACAACGAATTGTACAATCGGCATCAGTTTCTTTGTCTAGGGCTACAGAAAGGAAAACCTCACCGAGTGGAGTAAACTTGATTGCGTTCGTCAAGAGATTCAGAAGTATTTGTCAAAGTCTACCCAAGTCGCCACGAAGGAAAAGGGGGGTATCATTGTTAATTAAAAATGCAAGCTCGATTTTTTGCATTTCAGCTTTGTGTGCCACCAGATCGATAGTTTCCTCCACAGCACCCCTTAAATTAAAATCCAATACCTCCAATTCCACCTTGTTTGCTTCAATTTTTGAGAAATCCAAAATGTCATTAATTACAGAAAGCAATGCTTCACCGGAATTACGAGCAGTCATGGCGTAATCCTTCTGTTCCCGTGTAAGATTTGTGTCAAGCAACAAACCGGTCATTCCAATCACACCATTCAATGGTGTTCGGATTTCATGAGACATGATGGCAAGGAACTCACTCTTCGCTTGATTAGCTCGTTCAAGTTCCGATATTTTGGCACGTCTATCCTTTACATGCTGTTCTAACATGGCGTTGCAGTGTTCGATTCGTCTTTGACGCGCACCTACAAGACTTGACATGAAGCCTAAGAACAGCGGTGCTGTGTTAATTATCCAATGTAAGGGTTGGTGGATCTGTTGTCGTATAATATTCTCGATTGTCCAATCCAGCTTTTGAGAATGTAGGTCAAGTACTATGGCTAGAAGAGGAAAACAAGCCCCGAAGAGTATCCCAATGGCTTCAAACAAAAAGTTACCTCGTTGCTCGGATAATTGCTTCGGACATTCCCAACTGCTGCATGACGCTGCGGAGGATGGAGTTTCTAAAGAAAATAATGAACGAATCTTGGTGCACGAGGATTTCATTAGTTCATTCACAGCAAATGATCACAGTGCATTACAGTGCTGAGTATTTATATGCCGGCACTGTTTGAAAAGCTTGTCACTGGAACGCTTTGTTGGATGTTGTAAGGTACACTGTTGTGCGACACGATATTTCTACCGTTCGAACCAATTTCTAATCCTGGAGAGAAGGTGCTGACATCAGATATCAATTATCAACCTAAACAACATCCAGGTTATTCTACTACGACCTGCCTCAGAATGCAAAAATAAATATTTATCCCCTGTGGATAATACTCCGTAATAAATAAGAAATTTTTAGTCCAAGAAGAGGCATCTCCAAATCAAATAAAAAAATACCATTCAACTATTACTATAATTTATTTGAAGTACTTTACTATTCATACTAATTTCATTTTTTACTACAGGATTAAATCCTCGTTTGATATCAGTTGAAGCCATATTCGTAACGGCAATCATCATCATGTTCAAAGATTCATGTATAGAGTATAGAAAGTAAATAGCATCTTCCTGTCTTCCCTTGCATATCTTCTATTGAATTTAAGTAGTAAATACCTGGTAGTCAGCGACTCGTGTCCATCTACCTGTACCTGTATAATACCTGGTACGGTATTAGGCTAAGCTGGAAGCCAAGAAGATCGAAGGACTGACCGTGAAGAAATCTTGCCACCCTTTTGTCAAAAGTCAAAAGAGATACCAAGAATATTTTTGGTGTCTCATAAAAGTATCAAAAGCCGGTCGACAGAAGCCTTGAAAGGTGTTGGGGAACCTCACCAGATCGGCAGAGCATTTTCCAGGCCCTGTTGCTTTTTGTTACATCATATGTTCCATTGTCGCATAATTAGTATTTCTTGGCAATCATCCGGATTGCTTGTTCTGAAAGAAAACCCAATAAGACGCACTGCTTCTTGAAATTAATGTCCCAAGAAAGGCTTTTGGGGAGGGATATTCAATATAGTTAGTCACTGTTATTCAATATTTTTCAACAAGCAAACTACATGACGAAAGTTTGGTTGGTAGTTCTTCTCTAGAGAGATATCTGTTTAAACAATTATTGTCTACTTGCACAGTATCTACATTGATACAAGATACTAAAATAAACTAGACTTTGAGTACTGGACTGTTCGAGCTAATCCTTGTATCATGGCAAACTCAACAATTCATCAGTTTGGTCGAGCAACGTACAGGTAGTGTAAAGCAATAAAAAGCAGTTTGACAAGTGTTTGGATGATTTTCATGGTGACGATATCAAATAATATCAATGGCTTTGTAAAAAAACAGATAACGCGTGTTGGGATTCTTGTTGCGTGTAATTGATACTGTAGTTTTCTTTGATTACTCCTACGCCGCCAGACAGTAGCGCGGTAATGCATATCTTCTAGCACTCCCCAGCATCGATAATTTATGTGTTGTTTCTCATCAAAGTGCTTTTGACCTCATTGGCCATTTAGCCATCATCAAAAAATATCACTGTATTGACAGACGTGTGTGGAGCACATTACAGATCCAAGGCATACAGTTCCTGGTGGCAACGCGCAATATCTTTATATATGTAACAATCAGAGTGTCGACTAAACCATGAGGAGGAGGATGACACAACAAGAGATTGCAAATGTAGTACAACAAGTTCCGTTCTTCTACTTGTTTTTGTTATTGTTATCGGTTAGTTATGGTAGTGTCGTGGATGCAATTACTGCCGGCACTCCTTCGAATGTTGTTCGTGTGAATCATAACGATCAGAATCTTAGTGGCACGACGCAAGGTGCAAGGAGAGCAGCAGCACCATGGCAACCACGAACAGGAACAACACCGACTTCTTCTTCCTCGTCTTCCTCTAATATTAATTTTGATGATTTACCACCTAATGTCTTTGCACCTGGTGGTCGATTACATTCAGTGGAACGCAATATAGAAAAAGCTAATTCAGAAGGTGATATAACATCCAATTTAGTTGTTGCCTTACAATGTCAAGATGGTTTAGTCATTGTATCAACAGCCACTCAATCACCGCATTTATCGACAATAAAGATGAATAACAATCAAGATAATAAAATCGATACCAATAACAAAGAAGAAGAAAACAACTTAACTCAAAATGATGAACCATTACCGTCTTCTTCTTCGACTAGGACTACTAAAAATGATTATCGACAATCCTTATGGATCAATGACAATGACCATGACAATTATGGTGAAGAATCAACTCATACTGATGAAAATGGCAGGAGTATTCATATGTCATCATTGTTTACAACAGCTTCATCTCTTAATACAGATGTTATTGCTTGTACAGGTGGATGTGCCACTGATTCTTTATTATTGAAAAATAAAATTGAAAATCTCATGCAATATATGATTGAAGAAAATGATGGTGGTGGTGGTATTGGATCATCATCGCCGTCGTCCTTGACCGTGACCAATGTTATATCACCATCATTGCTGGCGAGACGTATTGCGGATATACTTCAAGAAACAACACAAACAATAGGACAAATGTTAGCTGTAAGTTATATGTTATATTATTTTGTAATGTCACGGTGTGTCAATATTTTGTCAATTACCAAATGTAAAAATATGCATATCTATGTATATATCACTCAACATATTGTATTGTTCCTGTACCCATTTACCTATTCTATTTCTCTAGAGTTCTGCCTTGATTGTGGGTCCAAGAAGAAACGTTGGTATACCACACGAAACAGACGATAAACAAGAGATTCATATTGGTGGAAATAACAACAACAATAGAATAGATTCTTCTTCTTCTTCACCACCACCATTTTATATTTGGCGTATTGATCCAACAGGACAATTTTGGGATTGTTATGGTACAACTATTGGACGTGGTGCACGTATAGCTGAAAATCATTTAGTACAATTATTAACAACATCTATTCAAAAACAAAACAAGGAAAAGCATACGACAATGATGAACAATAATAGTGATAACAGTAACGAACATATGCAACAACAAAAACAACAAAATGATGAAACAGAAAAGGAAGAAATCGAAGCCTTACAAAAGGATATACCCATGTTTCTATCCAACTTATCTGCAAAAGAGGCCTTACAAGTTGCATGTCAATGTATTGTAAACACATTGAAACTTTCCGAAAAGAAATCTTTCCAAAACAAAGAAGAAGTGGTGGCAAGCAAAGAAGGTGACGACACAAAGAAGGAGAAGGGTGAATCCAACGATAGCAACAATGATATCAAAAAATCAATCTCGAAAGAACAACAACGCATTGATCATGATGATGATACTTGGAATCATATGGAAGCTGTAATTTTAACACGAAAGCATGCAACAACACCAAATCATAATCCAGGGCATTCTTCGTCGACAACTAATACTGTTGTACAAACTATGAATGGTTCTGAATTATTTCAAATCTACCACAGCAATAATAAACAATAATAGAACAAAACGGACCACAATTGAATCTGGAGCCAAAGTTTTTTAATGCTTGTATTTTGTTTTAGAATTCCTTATTCAAGACTTCAAAATCTTGGGGTTAGAGTTTGGTAGTATGTAGGGCATTACTGTGTTGACAAACAACTAGATTATCACAATAAAATTTTTGTTTCTATTAGAGAAAACAATAGTTGGACATGCTATCATGCAAATCGCTCTATTTCTTAAAGTTTGTCTATACTATTTAATTAAATTTGGGCACATTACAAGTCCATTTATTTGGTAATCGTCGTAGTATCAAATCAGTACGTGTACCACCTCTACTCTGTTCATCAACACGCGAAGACAAGGAAGAAGTCCTCTCGGTTGGTAGTTGAACTAGTTCACGGTATGTTTTAGTAGAACATCCATTCCTTAATTGTGTCAAAACAAAAGCATCCACTTGTCCGTCTTGGCAACATTTTTTAAAGATAGATCGTAGCAACCTTTCACGCCCATCCCTATCTACAGGTGAAACTAAATTATTGATTGCCTTGAGAAGTGTCCCATAGGTGACGTGATTTGGTTTGACACCATCATCACTGCCTCCACGAGTACTCCCTGTTGCTGTTGCGGTTGGATTGCAAAGTTTATGAAATGTTGTCATTGCAACACGGAAGGCTTCTTGCTTACCATGTTCATCATCTTGTGTGTTGCCACCAATATTGTAGTACGCGCAACAGTTGATTACAGATGAGTACGTTGTTATATCTGGTCGAAGTCCATCATCACGATTATTAGACTCCAATCGTTTTAGAATTTGTTCACCTCTTTGAACAGCATCAGGTTCACCACTTCTTGCCCATGCCTTAATTACAATATTGTAACATATAATTGATGGCTGAAAACCTCGTTCCTGCGTCGTCAAATGTTCCATATGATCCAATAGTTGTTCTGTAATATCCGAAATGGGGGTGGGCGCAGAGACAGAATACAAATGAATGAGTTGCAAGATGATAGAAGGAGCAAAAGGCTTGAGAGTAGGAGCAACAGCAACAGCAACAGCAACATAATCAACTTACGTGCACGATGTGCTCCACCATTTTTTGCATGATTTGCCCATGCATTCAACACACCACAAAATGTCACATCATCAGGTTTAAAGTAAGCATCACCGTCATTGTATTGGCGTTCCATCCATTCTAATATTCGTTCCGCATGTTTAGCAGATGATGGATCTTCGCTTTTCGACCATGCATTTATCAAGGAATTAAAGACCATGCGACTGGGCTTTAGAAAACCTCTATCCTGAAGGTATAATCTCATCATTCGATTCACAGTTTTCTGTGCCCTAGGTCCAGCATCTTTAGGGTTGTCCTTAATAAAGGCATTGATCAATGTAACGTACGTAATAGCATTCGGTCGTACATCCTTATCACCGGTATCTAAAAATCGTTTTTCCATGCGGAAAAGTAATTGTTCCGTACGACTTACAGCATCAGGACGACGACTTGTACTCCATGCTGACATGACAGTTGTAAAACAAACACAATTTGGTCGAACAGTGGTTTGACCTAATTCATGTAACTGTTCAAGATTATCCAATACGCGTTGTGCATTGATGGCGGCAGCCTTCTCGCGACTTGCTGCCCAAGCTGACATAACACCACTCCATGTACGTACATTTGGTTGAATATTAAATTCACCTTGTTGTGATCGTTTTGTCATTTCCACTAATAAGCTTTCTGCCTTTTGTGCATTCATCCGTCCATTCTTACGGTTTGTATTACGTGCATAGGCTGTAATGACAGCATTGTACGTATTAGTTTGAGGTTTCACGGACGGCATAGTCGTATTGGCAAGAGTATACATTCTCCGTAATACATCTTCCGCCATTGCGCCTGAGTTCCAATCCAAACTATTCCCAATCGCGTTGATACACGCTGCGTATGTTATAGGGTTTGGCTTCATATGGTATTGCTCTTCTTCGATGTACAATCGTTCCATCTTGGAAATCATAGCTAAACTTTTCGTGGCGCTTAATTTCCTTTCATGGTAACTTGTTGCCTTGGACCATGCATTTAAAACACTTGTATAGGCCACCATATCAGGTACGACACCATTCCGTTCCATACGGTCCAATATAGCTTCAGCCTTGGAAGCTAAATTGCGTCCTTTACTTCGAGCATATCCGCCTATCACAGCTGTGTATGTAATAACATTGGGACGTATAGAATCTTGACTGTACTTTTTGTTATTGTTCCTATTACCACGATTTTCATTTTGCCTTGTTCTTTTGTTGGCACTTGGACTGTACTGAGGTATTACTGCAGTTGCTACACCATCCGGGAATTCATGCCATTCGATTTGATCGTTGATGGTGGTGGTGCCACTATCATTGGTTGAAATATCATCGCTCGCTGTTGCACTTGCTGTATCTGTTTTCGAGGATGATGGCGATGATGTTGCTGTTGTTGTATCATTGCTCTTGTCGTTTGTTGCTGTATTTTGATTTATCGTTGACACCAAGGTTGATGTTGTATCATTACCACCTTCATAATTGGTAGATGATGGGGACAGTGTTTCCATTTCTGTTAGAAGTTGTTCCACATGGTCCATAGCACCACGTACAACACCACTTACACGACACCATGAATTTATGATGGATGTATATACTTTCACATTGGGTATGTATCCATGATTCTTCATTTTTTGCAAAATAAGTTCTGCTTGTTCCGGTGCATATCCAGTCTTGCGATCATTCGTATGCTCTGCCCATGCTTGGCATACTAACATATATGTCACAGCATTTGGCTTTATGCTCGAATCTTCTGATTGTTCCATGGTATCAAATAAATATTGTATCTGATAGGCTGCATCTCTTTGTTGTTCCTTGACTGGTGAATTTAACCATCCCTCAATCACAGTAGTGTACGAAGCTGTATTAGGTTTCACATACATACCACCACCACTACCACCACCGTGATTGTAGCTACCAGCATCAGATCCTAGTCTTTGTTGTTGCTGCTGTTGTTTCTCATACTTTTCGGACATGATTTCTAATGCATCTTGTGCCTTTTGTGCATCTTCCATGGCAATATTGAGTAAATCCATATTAAAACTTTCGGTTGTCATGGGTTCTTCCCAAAATCTATACGAGGATGACGATGAAATCGTTGGAGCACTACTTTTGGTTGTTTGTGTAGTAATTGTCAATGACGAATT
>WKLE02001488.1:4593-26625 GCA_014885115.2 Asterionellopsis glacialis | reverse complement strand
TAGTGGCAATCTGCTGGTTGAACAACATAGAGGGAAGTTGTTTCAAGTTGCAAATATTATTGATCTCACTTCTATAGATGATGAGAATCATAATGAATTAAACATTGACACTGAAGTAATTGATGTTGATGATGCATCAATTGTTGACCTAGAACAAGATGATTCTGACATCGAAATAGATTATTTTTTTGTAAATGATTTAGCTTCGTATGTTAAAGCCACATCATTGGTTCAAATAAACCATTTTTCCGTGGTATCGTGAGCGTTTTGTGAGTATAGGACAAAAAACAGACTGTACCAGGTCTACTTAGATGTACATACACGGTCATCGTTGTAGAGCCTGGTAGGTGGAATCTCATTTCAACCGACTAAACGTAGTCCCAGGAGAAAGGAGGACCTACAGTTATTATGGTATATTTCAAAAATTCTGTCAAGGAGTGGGTCCTCTGTATTTTTTGGAGCAATGATTTCACAACGCAACTACAACACTCCATATACCCTTTGAGACCGATCCGAAAGACTGAGTGCAAGCATCAGGAGAAAGACGAATCATAGACGGTATTAGTACGAAGAAGATCGTCATTTGGTTGTGGCTTTCGTAAACGTGCGTTAAGGTGAGGGTAGGTACAAGGTCTGGAGGTACAATACCTTCAAGAAAAACTAATAAAATACATGGAAATATTTGATTGACCACGACACACACGACACTATTTGAAGGTTCTCATTTCATCATACCGTGGCTTCGTATTGTACCCTTATTGGAAGATCTCTATGCATGTGCAGTAGAAAGAGAGTCGTTGTGAGTGAGAGATAGTATGTCTCCAACTGTAGTTCCATCTCCAACATCATCGTTACATAAATCGAATGGTGCCATTAAGAGTAGAGAAAGTCACGCAATTGCCAAAAAGAAAAAGAAGAGAAAGGACGATAGCTCTTTTCCCTCGACGAAAAAATGGACTACAACTTCAAGTAATTCAGTGAGCGCAACGGAACCCAAAAAATCACAGCATTCGATTCAAACAGCAGCAGCAACAACAGCAACTTTAAAAAATCCTTTGGGGAAAAGTTCCTCGGAAGAAAAGAAATTAAATTTATCACCGCCTACTACTGCTGTCACAGATTCGCATTGTGCATTGGCAGTGGCTACTCGTACATCAATAGCAAGTGTCCATAAAAAGAAAAAGAAGAAAAATAAAAAGCATAGTCCATTTCGAATAAAGGCCGGGTGTATTGTTGCATTAAGATACCGATCTGAGGGGAATTCAATACGTCCAGTATCACCTATAGGCCATAATCAAAAATTATCATCAGCAGAGCAAAGAGAATACGTTGAAGTGTGGGCTGATCCTCAACCAGGAAGAGATGAAGGCTTGGCATTAGTGGGTAAGAGAATACGATGTTGCTTTCCTAAATCAGTTCTTCTTCAAGAAAAAGAACAACAAGAATCGAAGAAATATTCAAACGAGGAAGAGGGAACAACACCAACAAAAAAATCTACAGCAATATCACGTATATTAGAGGGTGAAATAATATCTCTCATAGATTATCCATCAGAGTGGGAAAGACGGAAAGCTACGAAACGACAACGGACACAACAACAATCACAACGAGTCGAGCTATTAGTAGATGAAGGGGCACTAAAAACGATGCCATTTTTACAACGAATAGATGGAGAGAACAATGATACAGCTTCTCTATCCGAAAAGGAAAAGAAATCGAAGAAATTCGAAGAAATTATCCGTGGAAAACACAAAGTAAGCGTTGAAGTAAATATAGCAGATATATCGGGTGTATTTGTAGAATCAGCAACAAATGATGATGCCAATGGCAACCATAAAAACGATTTAATAGCTAGATGGGTCATACGTAAACGAATGCCAATACCTTTGTGCACTACATGTAAAAACGAACTCAGCAACAGCAATGAAAATGATATTGAGAAATCGATAGAAAAAACAACAACAACAGCACAACCAAGAATTACAAACAACGCAGTTTCGGAAGATGCAAGAAAAAACACAAAATCTGATACTGTTGCTACAGCAACGACTACAAATGAAAAAGGTATGAAAGAGAGTGTTTCTGTAGCTACAACTGGCAGCGAAAGTAGTAAGAAACGGCTGCTATCAGCGTCAACTACCGACCAAAAAAAAACTGCAAAAAAGAGAAAAACCATTAAAAAAGATATCGTTGCAACCGTAATGCGATATGTTGGAGATGGGAATGATTCTTCGGCACAACAAGAAAGGAATTGGCGATGGTTGGCGAGTAGATATCATGATTTATTTCCTAGGGGGATGTCTCATAT
Source organism: Asterionellopsis glacialis (assembly GCA_014885115.2). Classification (NCBI taxonomy): domain Eukaryota; phylum Bacillariophyta; class Plagiogrammaphyceae; order Rhaphoneidales; family Asterionellopsidaceae; genus Asterionellopsis; species Asterionellopsis glacialis. The sequence continues at coordinate 24,317 of WKLE02001488.1, read as the reverse complement.
GGGGGGAGAACAAAATAATGATAATAACTTTCTTGCCACTCTTTCCGCTGGCTTTGTCGGGGAAGTATTAAAAGTAGCAGCTAGTACGACTCCAACAACGAACCAAGGCAGGTCTTTGGCAACTGTAACTTTACGACGATTGATTCTTCCAGAACAGACTGCTGGAGGTCGAATGCCTCATCATGGCCCGTACGAAGTATTTGAGGACTATGACTCTTTAGTATTAGATAGAATTTATACCAATGGAAAGCATGAAAATTCAGAAATAAAAGAAGATGCTGACAAGAACAGTAAAGCTGCACCGACCTCTGGGGGGAATAATTTCTGGACAGTGCAAGTTGCAGTTGAAGAATTGGTAATTCTTAGTCGTAGTTTCGACCGCATTTCTGCTAGTGACAGTGATGGAGTAAATGAGACTGCCACACACCCTATAATAGGGAAAGCGTATTCAGCTGGCAAAGACATTTTCTTGCCACTTCGATGTGAAGGGAAAGATGACACCGAAACGCCTAAGATGCACGGCAAGCCAACAGATTGCTGTCATCGGTGTCGCAATACGCGGCTAGTATCAAAGCTGAAATCATGTTCTTCTGACACTTGTATTCAATGTCAAGCTGAGTCCTATTCGAAAAAATTCTGGTGTAAGGATTGCCGTCAGTTATTGAAAAGTATCCGAACTGCTGGAATCAACTCACTTCGGCCACGGTGTGATGGCTGCGACTGCTACATTTGTACTAATCCAAGCAAATCCAAAATTCAAACGTCTATTGCATCTAGCATGCGAAGGGGACAAAAAGCGGCCATGTCAGAAGAAACGCAAAATGATAATAATTTACTTTTGTTGGCAAAAAAGGTTGTATCCAAGTCTTCCAAGGTCCATTTTCATCTCCCAGACAAGTTTATTAACACCTTGACTCTTGCGGAGCCTTCACCTAAACCCATAACTTCACAAAAGAAACGCCAATATAGGAAAAAGAATACAACTGGAGCAGGCGATCCCAACAAAGCAAAGAGTGCCAAGAAAACGAAAGGACCCGAAAAGAAAAAAAGGAAGAAGATGATTCAAAACACAAACAAATCTCCAAAACAATCTCCCAAAGTTGGCGCAATCCCCGATGGGCCACCGATTGATGATGAAGAGTATCAAGTATTTAAACCGACTTGCTCTCGAACATACGCATACGATAGAGAAAAGAAACAATTCAATGGTGCACCCCAACAGCTCATTACATCAGCCGACTCTGAAATACAAAAACGAGCGACACAACGAAGGGATGCAATTCGCGGTAGTGGCAGGCATAATGTACGATTGCAAACTAAACTGTCAATTAAGACGGAAAAAAAGGCATCCAGTGGACGGGCAGCAAGGGCCAATCAACGAAGACTCATGAAAGATGTGGCAGCGATTGGCGCAACAAGTCTTGGATTGGATGCATTGGCTGGAAGAGAACAGCAACTTCGGTTTGACAAGAGTCTGATTCATGCATGGGGAGTTTTTGCTGATGAACCAATCTCAGCTGGAGACATGATCGTTGAATACAGAGGGGAATTGATCGGAAATGCCGTGACGGAAAAAAGGGAAAAGATTTACGAAAAAGCAAAGATTGGAAGCGATTACATGTTTCGTATCGACGGGGAAACTGTGTGTGATGCCACAAAGCAGGGAAATGTGGCAAGATTCATCAATGCAAGTTGCGAACCAAATTGCTACACACAAATTGTAACTATCAATGGTGCGAAGAGAATTGTAATATATGCCAAGAAAGACATCCAAGCAGGACAGGAACTCTGTTATGATTACAAATTCCCCTTCGAATATGACGAGTCAAAACGAATCAAGTGCTATTGTGGCGCAAAGGGCTGCCGTGGTTTCATGAATTGGGATAAAAAGTACGTTGTGGAAAAGTCACCAGAAAAAAAAGGTGTTCCAGCTATTTCAAAAGTATTACTATCAGGGAAGAACGCGACACCAACCATTCCGGATACAGCGGGTTAAGATGTGTTTGAAGGGACATGCCAATGCTAGTAAGCAGTACTGACGGCTTGGGACAACACAATTAATGGGGACTAAGTTTGTGACATTCCTATAGCCTATAGGTACTACAATTTTTATTTTCAAAACTTTTACTTCATACCATCATATTTCTATAGCATTTTCATCATGGATACATCTTCTCTCTCTGTCTTGCGTGAGCTTATGGAGTTGCATCTGACGAAGCAAAAATATGGAAAGATAACTGACACAAACGGATAGCTAAACTCATTCCAATATACTTCTGTCTACGAATCATCTGAATTTGGACTTCGACTATTATTAGAAGTTTTACGCCGCAAGTTGTGTTTGCATGTATAGAAGCTCAATTCCTTACAAGGGTTGTTCTAGAACAAATAAGCTCGGAGTTTCCATGACACGTACAAGCTTACCATCTACTTCCCCGCAGAAAATATACTTCCATGAACCTCCTCCAGAAGTTTCAAATTGTTTTACTTTTTGACCAAAGGCTGAAATGGTGGTTTCTTCGAAAGTAACCTTAATTACTTTATCACTTTTCACTTCACGATTTGCTCTCAGTGCAATCTTTAACGGTCCAAATTCGACAGCATTGATAAAGGTTTCTTCGTCAATAAAGTTTTGGGTAACTTTCCCCACGAAGGGCCCAACTTTGCCTGACGATCCTCCTGGCGCCGCACTGTAGATAAGATCGTGAATTCCGGACAAAGGATACTTTGCTGGGTTTTTCACAGAATATTGCTCAAGTGGTTTCGCCAACGACACTAAATTTTCCTGTTTTTCTTTTGAAGCTAAAGAGCCGACTTGGCCAACTTTCCGACATTCTACAATAAGCTCTCGCACTTTGTCTTCTGTGATTGCTGTGTTATCTACTTTCGTACTACCACCAAACATCCATCCAGGCATACTCTTAACTGGCATGGGAAATGCCGATGAGCATGTTAGCCATAGTGAAAAGAGGACATTGGCCACAAATATGGAGCGGAACATGTTGTAGTACTGATAGATGACGTTCAATGTAAATCAGCAAATACGACTGTGCTTTGTGGAAACTTGCAACATTGAGTTGGGTGTACAAAAATGAGGAGACTCTGAACTGGATGAGTCATCAAGTAAGTAGTCATCATCGCGAGAAATTTTTGTTTGCATTCGCACCTTGAACTGTTTTATGATTTTGGTTTGAGTTTAATTGCGCGTCCCCGTTTGCGCATTAAGTAACAGGTACAGACAGACAGACAGTACTGGTATCATAATAATAATATTATGAGAATTTTGTTTGTTCAATGATGGTTGATGTTGATCTTTTTCAGACAGAAGATGACAGCTTTTCGGTGGTCTATCCCTGGTTCAAGTGTATCTTTTCTGATGTGGGTTTACTGCGTTTTCTATTAAGTACGCCGATACCAGTACTCATTCGAAATAAGTGTGAAACTTCCATTGTTAGATACCCAACTGTAAACCAATCGCGACCTTCGATCTTTGAATTATGAATCGTTTGCTATTTTTCTTATTAGCTGCCTCGTATCAGTGTGCATCGGTCGTTGGGTGGATGTCAAGAGGCGTCAACCATTCAATTAGACGACCTTCCCTCACTCCTACACGACAGCTGCTTGCTATCGATGACAAATCTTCTGGAAACGTAGACGAGAAATTAACGACTGATGGTAGTACAGTTGCCGTCTTGGAATTGACTGACGAAGAAGATAATGCATTACGGGCTGCAGCATTAGCATTTAGTAAGCCGTCAGCTTATGGTGATTCATGGTTTGATGAGGCAGAAGCTTGGGAACAAACAAGGAAAGAATTCCCCGTGCTGGGTTCTTATTCTGATGGTGAGCTCCGATCAGCATATATTCGTCAATCTCCAAAATTATTGGACGTTATATTGTATACTCCTATTGGACCCGTTTTGGCTATCAACCTCTTATTCTACATCACAGGCTTTACCTGGTGCGACACACCATTTGGTCCTGCAACAGTATGCAATCCACCTCCGCAGCTTTAGAGGTAGTTGTGCGTTGGCTTGAGTTATAACTGCTAGAACATAATTGTCATTTCACACAGTTCAATTTATACCCAACCTGCTACGCTGTTGAATCTATCTCCAGAGGGAGCGTATCAAGTTTACATGATTTCAAGTAAAGGCCAACCACCCAATGGCGTTTACTACTTGCATTACTTTTAGAAATGAAAATTGTTGCAGCACCAAGAAATCTTTCCACCCAAAATGTACTTTAACATTAAAAAAAAGAAACTCCTAAGGTTTAAGTCCTCTAAAAAATCCCTGTCAAGAACTTTCTATGATTTTGGATGTTTTATTCATAGTGTTGTGCAACAAGTATCACATCGTAAAGCTTCACCGTACCCGTCAGATCCATTACCGGTGGTAGATATGCTTTATTTCAGAATACGCTGCAGTTTGTAGTCACGCCTTTAGTTAGTAAGTTGAAAGTAGTGTGTTGCAAGAAACTTTACTAACTACCATCTATCAGGTAGACTCCATGAACCAGGTCCTAGAGTCTGTTGGAAGACAATCTACAAGCATTGTTTACAGGAATCAGTAATATTCAAAGCGAGAGGGAACACCCGCGCCCTCCACTTCTAGCCTTTTGAATCTCATGACGGTTTTGTTCTTTTTTTGCTACGGTACATATTTTATTATTCACTTCCAATAATGCGTCGCCCAACAGGATAGTGCTGGTAACTGGTAATACGAGAACCGCGGCGCGGCCGGCAAAGCTGGGCTTGACAGTGGTAATTATTATAATAGTGTCAATTACTGTACCTGGATTTTTTTTTCCGCCCGAAAATTGCATCGTCTCTTTGCCCATTCTAAAATCAATGACGGAAGTTGCTGAGAGGCGGGGCGAGACGGCTATTTTTTAGATATATATATTTAAAAAAGAAGATATCAAATAAATGATTTTCGCGCCATTTTTGGACCGCTCCAAAATCTGATATGTACTGATTCCCATGTGGAATTTCACAAGGGAGCAAAACAGCATGATACAAGGTATTGGAAATTTGACTCTACGTGTCTCTACTCATGATGGTATGATGTGGTAGAGATTTTGTCCGATTCTACGAGAGAATTCCTGCCTCCAACAAAAGCAGAACATTTTTTTCATCCTGACTTCTTCAGAATATTCTCTCCCAAAAGATCTCATTTTTTTTCTAAACAGCACTTTTGTTCCTTTCTCAACCGTAAAGAAAACCACCACCGTCGACAACAATGCCTCGTGGATCCGGAAGCAGCTCCTCTAGTTCTGGTTACAACAGCCAGGGAAATCACTACAATACTCCTGGAGGCTCGAATTCTAGTTCTGGATCCTCATATCATTGTAAGAATTCTTGATGCTTTGTAGATTTTGCCCCACTTCGAAACTTTGCTAACAATTTTTGCTTTTATACTCAAACCTTTTTTCCCATGGCAATTAATACTTGAAATAGATTCAAACAGCAATGGGTCTTACTACTATTCGAATGACAATGGATCCTCCTATTACAACTCCGGAAGTGGTTACTCCCGCTATACCTCTTCCAGTGGCAACGTCCGTGAGGGGAAATAAACGTGCGAGCTGAACATCTAGCAGTTATTTTCGAAAGATGTCATTGTAGTACACCAGCAAAGCTCTCGAATGAACAACGTCAAGTTTGAATGTACACCGTGCTGTACTTGTCAAAAAACAAACCAACCTTTTGGTACAATAAGATACGTATAGGCGAATAATTACCCTTCGCATAGTCGAACTGTGGTGCCAGTACCTTCCTACATTGCAGACACGTAGAGATTTGTGTTTTTGGGTTATTTTTCAGCAAATACTGGCAAGCCTGTAGAGCCAGCCTTTCTTGACTTGTTGTAGATGAATATTTTAGTGTGATAGTGGATTTGGTCTAACTCGAAGCAATTTGTTGGCATATCCATATCCAGCATTGTAATATAGACAACAGGCAGCAGCTGGACCAGACTAGTCAAGTTTACCGAATCCTTTTGGGGTGCGCCTACTGGACTGTTGTTGGGTTGGGTTTTCTGCCTTTCTGCAAATGTTGCGTTATTTTAATTATTAGTTACCGTAGACTACTAACTCTAGCAGATCATGATTTTGGTGAGGGATATTGATAGATACAGTCTGTCTGTATGCCTCATTGACTTGCCGGTTTTTCCACCATGCATACGTACGAACAAAAATGCCTCAATTATGTAGTCGGTTCTAGTTTTAGTAGGAACTGTACCAGGTACACAACCTCCCGCCAATACCTGTAAGGAGCACCATTCTCACTTTCTTCTTTCTTCTGTTGTTCCAGTATCGCGTATCCGTCTCATTGATAGAACAACATCCACAACAGCTATTTGGAAAGCAACAACCATGTGTAAGACAACTGGTATATTGACTACACCGCCACCCCCCATGGACGATGAATCTGTAACCGATCCGCTGAAATGCCCTCCTCTTCGATGGGGTATGATTGGTTGCGGCAGGGTCTCCCATGACTTTACACAAGCTTTGAAAAACCTCCCAACGGCTTCTGTCGTTGCTTGCAGTGCAAGGAGTGAAGATGATGCTCAAAAGTTCGCAGCGAAACACAACATTCCTAAGTTTTGTAAGTTTTAACTTTGCCGTCAACCATCAAAGAGAAAACGGAGCATCTCTGACTTTTTTCCCTCTTCCTTTTTCAGACGGTGGTTACGACGAAATGTTGGCCGACCCTAACGTCGACATAGTATACGTCGGAAACCTTCATGCATTCCGAAGATCGGTTGGTGAAAAGTGCTTAAAAGCAAACAAACATGTGCTTCTTGAAAAACCTTTTGCCTGCTCTGTTGAAGATGCCGAATATCTTATTAGTCTTGCCAAGGAGCGAAATCTGTTTCTGATGGAGGTGAGAAACCAAACCAGATTAGACTAATTGCATTTTACATATCAAGAGTACTCACGTTTCAATTCTATACACAGGGAATGTGGACTCGTTTTTTCCCAGCGGTGGAAAAGGCAAGGAGAGTTGTATGGGGAAGTCAGGACGAAAAAGGGATCCTTGGAGAGGTGGTTTCTGTTCATTCGGATTTTAATTTCAACGCTGCAGATTCTGAAGAGTACCCCTCTTCATTTGTTTATAATCACACATTAGGAGGCGGTGCCAGTTATTTGGTTGCACCGTATCCAATAGCTGCCGTTACTCTTTTTTTTGGCGGTGCAGCTCCCGATCAAATCAAAGCAGTTGGCCAGGTAGATAAAACTACGGGTGTTGACTTGCAGGGTAATATGACAGTGCGCTTCCCTCCCACGGGTGACACGGCCCCCGCTGTTGACGATGCTAACACCGATGAAAACACTCCAAAGCTTCCTGGGTAAGTGAAATAAGTGTTCTAACAATACTTCTGGACAATAATTTTCTTACAAACATGCTCACAAAGATTTTTCCAACTTATTTAGTGCTGGAGTAGCTACACTCAGTTTTGGAATGCTAGGAGAAAGTAAGGAAGAGACGTGTGTCATTGGAACAAAGGGTCGCCTCACTATTGAAGCACCTGGACATTGTCCTACAAGATTGCATGTTGCAATCAAAGCATCAGGCAGAGGACAGTCGATAGACGAAGTTTATGAATATCCTGTCCCAGCTGATACTGATGAAATCCAACAAGCAGGCGGATATTTTTACCCTAATAGTGCTGGCTTTGCTTATGAAGCAGCCGCGGTAGCCCGTTGCATAGCAGCGGGGAAAACCGAGGCCCCTCAGTTTACATTGAACGAAACAATGGTCAACATGCAAATGATTGAAGAGCTTCGGAATCAGCTGGGAGTTAAGCCCCTGCCACGGTCTTGAGTAAATTGCTGCATCGAGACTTTTAATAATTCCACTTGATCCAGTGAAGAAAGTAGTGCCCGAGTCAGAATGGAAAATATTCGGGTTGAATCTTTTGGAAAGTTTCTAATCAAAAGGTACACCGAATAATTTTAGAGAACAATACTCAACACGTAGCAGATATTCTGTATATGTTATTTTTCATCTCTAGAGAGAGCGGTCTAATTTTGTATTTGCGATGGCTTTTCTTTTTGCGGGGACTTACCAGGTTGTCCTACTTCATACGTCTGGATAGTCTCTAGAGAGTCTTTGGGTAATTAGGCGATACGAAATTATTAATACGAAATACGAAAATCGATTAACCAATCAAAATCCATAAAACGCAAACGAGGTCCGAAATTTGTGCTAAATCCAAGCACGAGGAAATCCTGGTTTCGTATTTTGCGAGTCTATGAAAACCTCGTGCTCCGATTTATCGTACGAAATCGGAACTCGCCTTTTTGTATGTCACTCGCTCCTTTTTCAAGTTTTGTTCTGCCCAACAACATAATATTATAATATACAACACGATACAGCAGGAACAACGCAAAACACCACGGGATACAGCTCGAAACAACGCAAAACAACACGAATCGACGACACGAAGACTACGACAGAAACAAGCCGAAAAGTCAGTCATATTGTACGAGACAAAAACAACAGTCACAAATAGAAAAAAATCATTTTGGTTTCATGCATGTTTTCGACCCGGTTTTGTATCTCTTATTCCGTACGTCTGTCCAATTTCAAATTTCGTAACTGGTACGTATGTACCGTTAGGAAGGTAATTTTCGGTACCTCTCGGTACGAAATAATATTAATTATTCATAGTAGCAGACACTCTACTATTAGAGAGGCTAGGTCCTACCGCTATTCCATGCTTAACAGGACTAGAAGTCCTAGCTGAGAGACAGTTATTAATAGTGTATTGCGACATAAAACCTGTGGATTATTTGTTAGATTTCAGATTGTCGGTTATATTTTTAATAGTAGTCATCTAGCCTCTGGGACACCTGGCAAAAAAATCTGGCCATAGATGTAGATTTCAACGTGAAAATCATACCAGGTAAAGCCCACGTATCTCCAGAAGGAGACAGTGCTGGTACCTTGTACAGTACCTGGTAGGACCCTACCTGTATCTACAGTACCTTGTCTATCAAGCATGATATGTACCAGGTAGTACTCTCACCAACACAGGTACCTGTTCAATAAAGCAAGTACATAGGTAGATTACCAGGTACAATGAATACCATTTTGATTTCACATCTGGCTGATTCTATTGGGTTTCGCTTTTGTTCCGTGACGTATAGGGCTGAGACATATTTAACATGCCGAGCAAGATTTCGGAACTTGCATTGAACTGCTTTGCGAATTTGTTGTAACTAAAAGATGGATAGTAGAATCTCTGACAATGTCTTTCTTGTGGAGAAATTATTATATAAGAACTTACTACTACTAGAGGACCTAGAAAATGGATATAGTGTACAGTACAGGTATGTATCTTTTGAACTTCTTTTTACCTGGTACTTTCGCGAACCAAATGCTTTCAGCTTGATGTGCGATTTTCCTCAGAACCCCCCGTGTCAAATACCGCGACGCATCACGATCCCATCAAGATCACAATAACTTTGATAAAGCAAACGGTGTGTCACCTTGTATGATCTCAAAATTATTCCAAAATTGAACATTTCACCATGCTTGGCTTAGACCATTTAAGTAACAAGCTTGTTTCTGCGACTGCGGCCTGTAACGTTATTACGACTCCTCCTCCGCCCATGGACGATGATTCTGTGTCTGATCCCCTGGAATGTCCTTCGTTGCGATGGGGATTGATTGGATGTGGCAGAGTGTGCCACGACTTTACACAATCTCTGAAGAATCTTCCTACAGCCACTGTGGTTGCATGTGCTGCACGAAAGATAGAGTCTGCTAAAGCTTTTGCAGAAAGGCACGGAATTGAAAAATATTGTAAGTTTTCGTCGAACAAGCTTATAGGTTTGCTTCGCTGGTTACGATCTAGCTTTCTTTTTTTCTTACTCTATCCTTTCTTCTTTATTCCGGTTGGTAGATGGTGGCTACGACGATCTTCTAGCTGATTCGAATGTTGAGTGTGTATATGTTGGAACCATTCATATTTTCAGACGTCAAATTGTTGAAAAATGTCTTAAAGCAAACAAAAATGTCCTTGTAGAAAAACCTTTTGCTTGCTCTGTTGAAGACGCAGAATACCTCATTAGTCTTGCTAGAGAACGCGACTTATTCGTTATGGAGGTGAGAAAACACTATGGTTGCGATAGAATGTGAATTGATTCTGTCCAGCCATGTCTCATTTTTAAGCGATTTAATATTTTTCTCTTCTGTCGCAGGGGATGTGGACAAGGTTTTTTCCTGCGGTTGAACAAGCAAGGCGTCTTGCACTGGGAAGCCAAGGCAGCGATGGAGTTCTTGGTGATGTTGTTTCTGTTCATTCCGACTTTAATTTCAGTGCCTTAGACTGTGATGAATACCCAAATGCCGCTATTTTCAATCACAAACTGGGTGGTGGTGCAAGCTTTGCGATTGCACCGTATCCAATCGCTGCTGCGACTCTGTTTTTCCGCGGAGCAACGCCAGAAAAAACATTCGTAGTTGGCAATGTAGATGAGGCTACAGGTGTTGATCTCCAGGTTAGTTCACGTGTTATGGCAAATTGTGTTGTTTCCGCGAGTGAAAAACAATAACTGACATTATTTGTTTCGATAAAAGGCATCTCTTGCTCTTTCCTTTCCAAACCTTCCTGAAAATGATGACGAATGCACTCTAGAATGCCGGCAAATGAAACGTCCACCGTAAGTGATCGAGTTTGAGACAAAGGTTTTTTTAACACCGAGTTTTTCTTACTTTTTTTAGAATTTTTCCTTCTTCATTCTGTCAAAAGATCCGGACTAGCAACATTGAGCTTTGGTTTTCTGGGTGAAAGCAAAGAAGAAACTTCGGTATTGTTTACAGAAGGGCGCCTTACTATTGGAACCCCTTGCCACTGCCCAACGAAACTTTCAGTTGACCTGAAGGGTTCTGGGAGAGGAAAGTATGCAAAAACTCTTGTATACGACTTTCCTCTACCTGCTGAGACTGACGAAATTAAAAAGAGCGGTTCTTATTTTTACCCCAACAGTGCCGGATTTGCATACGAAGCTGCTGCGGTTGCCCGTTGTATTGCTGCAGGAAAGAAAGAGGCCCCTCAGCATACTTTAGCTGATACTTTAGTAACCATTGCAACGATTGAAGAACTTCGCAACCAACTAGGCGTACAGCCTCTCGATTGTAACATGAAGCTTACCTGAGCATAACCACGTTCGTCTTCCCCCTACATAGACTTCATCCAATCTTTATCGTGTGGTAAGGTTCGCACTAGAACTAGAAATGACGCGGAACAAGCATAAAGGTATATATTTGTATTTCTACTCATGTAATAGGATTACGTTGCACAGACTTGAGTATCTTCTTAACGCCAGATGTGATACCAACACTTTTCATATCGGCTGCCGACATCCATCGCACTTCTTGTCCGTCCATTGTGACCCAGCTCTCGACCGTATTATTCTGTTTTGCAACTAAATCAGACACAAGGTAGCCATATTCAACCCACATCGTATGACGAACATGACTGAAAACATGCTCAAGTGGTGACGAACCTATATTTTTGCGCGTCCATCGATGTATATCATTGTATACTGCAGAGTCATTCTCGTCCAAAGAAAGTTTGCCAAGAAAAGAATCTAAAGCGATCATGCGTGTGCTCGAATCAATAACGGGCACTTCGATGCCTTTTCCTTTTTGATTACCTTTTTTGTCTGAGTTTTCAGCGCTTGTCCATACACAAACAGATGGAAACTCCCACTGCCCAGCTAAAAGGCCGTCTTTGGGTCTCTTAACTAGCAGCCATCTATCCTCTTGATTAAAATTGCAGTACGTACTTTTGAGGCACATTGCTGCTACTGCAAAAACTTCTTCTCTTTTTGTCTTTTTTGGTGGTGCTCGGGGGAATACAGCGTGACCAGCGGCGGCAGCTTCTGAGCTTACAATCGAATTCTGTTCAAGGCTATCAAGCGTGTCGCTTAAATCATCTAATACAGATGAAATACCCTTCGGTTCACAAAGGCGGCAACATTTAGATGGATCTGTAGACTTGGGTAAATAGTCGTCTAGTGTCAGCATAAAATTGGTTGATTTCGACGACGCTTCTTCAAATAACTGCGCAAGACGAGTCGACATATAAAATCCTTTCAACGGGTCGCGTTCGTCTGTTCCAGAACCTGACGGTGCGCAGTATGTGGCTCCAAGTTCCATGATCGCCTGATTCACCTCTCCAGCATGAGATCCGTCACCAGCAGTTACAAGCTGCTCCGCTAGTTTCCACCCAAGATCATCTTTGAGGACGGGAGCTTTGATATTGTTGGCAATACCCTTGAGCCTTGATAAGACTCGACAAACATTACCATCTACAACGGGTACACACACATCAAAAGCGATTGATGCCACTGCTGATGCTGTATATCGCCCAATACCATCAATCTTTAACAGTTCTTCCACGGTTTGAGGAAGCTGTCCGTTGTATTTCTCTACCACAAGTTTGGCGCCCTTGTGAAGTAACCGGGCTCTTCTGTAAAAACCTAATCCTGCCCAATGAGCATTGACATCCTCTTCAGAAGCATTAGCTAAGTCATGCACTGTAGGAAACCTTTCCATCCACTTCAGATAATATGGAATAACAGCCTCGACACGTGTTTGTTGGAGCATAATCTCACTAACCCATACACCATATCCAGTAACAGGTATTGTTGGGTGATTTTCTACACCGACTACTAGTACGTCGCTCTCTTGAACAGCTGATTTTTCTGCGGAATTCCTTTTTTGTTTCTTCCTTGTAATTGCAGTACTGTTATTACTTGTAGCTACAAAAAAGGATGTAATGCTAGGTTGTTGCTTCTTGTTATCAATTTTCTTCGCCTTTTTGGTACCTCCATTGTTTTTGGTGGCAGTCCCCGCTGTACTCCCATCGTAGGGTGGCGGATCACCCCTCCAAGGTAGTTTTCGACGATTTGCTCGATACCAAGTTAGTAGTCTATTTCGAATTTTGATGGCCTCTTCGTCTGTAAAGTCGTGAAAGGATTCGTCTGTATGTGATGCCCAATCCTCTAAGAGAGTATTGCTAAAATTAATTTGATTAACAACTTCACCACCAATTTCTGTAGAACTAGACCTTGAAGATAATCCTGCTACTTTCCGTTTCACTCCACCCATTTGCCGAGTCTTCATGGCAGAGAACTTTTTCTTAGAAACCCACTTGTTATCAGATGTCAGACAAAAGTTTCCACGGAAAGACAAGGTTCGAGCTAAGCGAAAGCCAGGAGAAAGTCGACAACAAAATGTGATAAAAAGACTAATGATAAGTTTCTTTCTTTGCCATTTCATTCGAAAGGCTATAAAATGGTTGGCACTGGAGCGTCTTTATGATACCAAAGTGACTTTACAATGTTTATACTCTTGCTGATGTTACAAATATCTTATGAAACATAACTACAGCCATTGACCATATCGATCCAAGAGAGAATACAGTACGTGCAATGCGAATGTTGATTCGGTCAGAGATCATTATTTTCTCAACCAATGAGACACCCGGAGGCAGAAAAATGGCGCAAAATTGGTGGGACGTTAAATTTAACGTCCATTTCATTTGAGATATTCGGTGCGCCAAAAAATCTGTTATTGATCGCCCTACAATGCAGGGATTTTTTTCTTTGTGAAAAAGAGATAGATTTTGAGATTTTGTGGTAGTGCTTCTGCTTCTGCTTTTAGAGCGTCGACAGTCTTTTGTCCTTTGACCGTGGGAGACACCAATCCTAGTTTGAGCATTGAAACAACCCTTGAAAAAAAATGGTCAAAGACGAACCAAAGAAGAAGAAAGTTAAAATTGCTTCAAAAAATGCAGCGAAAAAGAAGGGAGGGAGAAAGACTGTAGGGCAAAAGGACAACTCAACTTCATCCGCTGTTCCAACTATTAATCTATCGGACGATTGGCCAATGGCAACAGAAACGCCTGTTATTGGTCCAACCGATTCAAACCTGACGTCGAAATCATCCTTGGTAATGAAATTTTTGAAGGCTGACAGCGACGACAGTGATGGCGATGACGACTTTTGCTTTAGTGGTGACAATGGTGAAACAAGATCGTCGACAACCGCTGCTTCGTCCAACAACACAAAGTCTGCCTATGAGATGGATACATCGCTTGTACCTGGACCATGTCTTCATGCATGCAGTGGAGCAGATGTACAACTTGCTAGAGGAGCAAATACAAAGCCTAATTTAGACAAGGCTAAGGGGAAATTCTTAATTGTTCTTCCTGGAATGATGTCATTTCAACATCTAAAAAAGCCAACCACAACCAGGTCATCGCCTATTGTAACCCAAGAAAGTGCGCTGACACAGGAAAGTAGTAATACCATAGAAATGACACAGGATACGACAAATAACGAAGACGATGAAGAACAGGATGGTACCACAACTAATTCTGTAGGAGATTCGAAATCAACCAAGGAGCCAGGAACCACCAAATCAACATTGCCTAAATTAGGCAAGATCGAAAATTTAGGGACAGACAACCCTGTACTGAAGATCCCGTTTGATGGTGATGGCAGTAGTACTGACAAGAACAGTGGTCGTGTCCTTGTCTTTTCTGGGAAAAAGATCGAATCATCATCCAAATTTATGATTCTTACATGCAAAAGTAGTAAGCAATCTGTAACATGCAAGGATATCTTTTCATCAGTCATTGTCTTTGGAGAAGGTAAATGGGAGAAACAGCAAGGTGCCAGTGTTGATTCTGACATCGTGCTTTCTTCTGAGGAAGCACTGGAAAAATCGCAAAGTTCTATCGAGATTGAATCGGAACCACCATCATCTATGGAGGAAGACAGTCAATTCAACCACTATGGTGGATCGAATCGTGCTGTGGATGGAGGGAAAGCTATATCATCGTCTAGAAGAAAATCTAGATTGACAAGCCACAAACGAAAAAGTGGAGAAGGAGTACAAGTCAATCTTAAGAAACCAACTGAGACGAAAAAGTTAGACGAAGAACAAGAAAATGACAGTGATTCCGATAGTGACGACATCGAAATGGTATTGGAAAATGATGGTGATGATGACGAATACGTTGCACCAGCGGTAAGTAACTTGTCACAGGATTCGGTATCTAGAAAACAAACGCCTAGACGCAGTGTTGCAAAATCACCTGTAAACTATGCTGATTTGCTGCAAGAAAGCGACAATGAAGAGGAGGACGATTTGTCAGAAAGTGAAAAAGACAACGAAGAGAAAAGTGAAACAAGCGACCAATCTAGTCGTCCAAAACGAGGGAGGCCACCAAGAAAACCAACATCCTCTACTGTGAAGAAGCAACCAAAAAAGAACAATACCGTTATTGATATTGATGCCAATTCGGAGAGCAGTCCTGAATCTGCGCCAAAAAGAGCAAAGCCTGCTACTCAAAAAACGAAAACTGTAAACACAAAAAAGACTCCTACCAAACGTAAAAGCACAAATATTGTTGAAATTAATGATTCATCAGAAGACGACTACTCGGAAGAAGAAAATACTTCAGCAATTTCCTCAAAACGAAAAACCACCCCTCGTCGCAGCGTTACTAAAACAAAAGTCAACTATACGGTTGCTGGAAGTGATGATGAAAACGATGAAGATGAAAGTGAAAGCGCACAAGAACAAAGCGAAGACGAAGACAATGATGAAGTTTTAGTCTCCAAAAAGACTAGGAAGACACGAAATACAGTTGCACCAAAAACGCCGATTAGTGCTAAAAAGAAGCCAGCACCAAAGAAAGTGCGGACTAGTAGTAAAGCCAACAAAGACAACAAGGAACAGGCTTCAAAAAAGAATCGTGTATCGGCAGTGTCTAAAAAAAATGATCCGATTGAAATTATTGATGATGCAGATGGTGATGCGAGTTCCGAACACGATGAGAACAGAAGCCCCAAAGACGCGAACAAACCTAATACACAAAAGCTTGCGTCAAAAAAGAAATCACCACCAAGAAGATCACAAACCAAAGCATCGACAAAGGGTACTAATAAAATTGCAGTAAAAATGGGGAATAAAGGAAAACCTCTAGCTTCCAAAAACTTAGCAGAAGATGATGATGAGAGGCAGGAAGTGAAAGTGAATCTTGTTTCTTCGCCAGCTGAAACTCCCAGGTCAAAAGGTTCGCGACGGAAAAGAAAGTCACCAGCCAAAGCTTTAAAGTCGCCTACAAAGAAAAAACTTCTAGTGAATGATGACGAATTTAGTTTTCTAGACTAAAGATAACACGGGGTGGGGCATCATTATTAAAGCTTTATACTTATCTTCTTAGCTACGGTTATTCGTGATTGTGGTTATGCAAAATTGGTGTTTTTGGTCACCGACAAAACAGATACATTTCCAAAATCGTGCAAGAGAGGAGAAAATCCGGTGATCCAACTTGTAGTAGCTTGTACTTCGCCTGGACCGTGGGTTTCTAGAAAAGTGGCTTGTTTGTGCACCTGTACTTGCGCATCGACACCCCATATTTTTTCAGCGAATTTACCCAATTGCAAAAAGTTGGTGGGAAATAAAATGTCACAGTGTGATGGAGATTCGAGGTAGCATTCGTAGTCAAGCTTTTCCATATCGGTGATAAGCGGTTCACCATCAGCCCAAAAAGTCCGTCGTGGTGGCAAAGGGCGGGCAAGATTATCAGGACTTGGTAGGTAATCGAAATCGGCCATTATTACACTTGAGTTAGGCCGAGACTGTCGAATATGTTCTAGGACCCCACACGCTACGGAAGGGACCCAATAAGGCCGCCCCCCTCTACCACCAAAGAACGGCACGAGTTCCAAGACACGAGATAAGAGTGGGTCTGTCATAGGGACAAAGATCTCTTCAAGGTGGACAGTGTCATCGAAGGGACTATCAGTATTGCCCTTTATACATTGACGAAGTTCTGCCTGTTCCAGTTTACGTGTTCTTTTACATCTTCGAACTTTGTCGTGAGGCAGATTATCAAGCAATTCCAATGCAACAACAATGGTGGTTTCTTCTGATTTCGGCAAAAGTGGAACTCTTTTCAAGTAGAGCAGCAATCGGATGAGTTTTGTTTTGATTGAAACACCATGACGCTTTGACATTTACAGTAAAAGAAACCTTATCTAAGATACTTACTTGTTTTCAGCAATATCTATCAAATCCCTGAGGACAAAATTGATCCTTTCGCTGTGCTCACTATTACTTAAAACTTGCTGTTGTAGCTCATGCAAGGACGGAGAAGCATCAACAATCGTGTAGGTCACTCGATCATAAAGTTGTGGGTTAACCTGCTGCAGATGAGACAACAAATGATTGGCATTAGTTCCTCTGCCACCACCCAATTCTACAACATGAATTCCCGAAGCATCATTATTAATGGATTTTACAGACACACCATTATGGTTGAGGTGTTTATTTGCTTCGACGGCAATAAAATTTGCTAGAATGTTAGAATAGTGAGGCCGAAACAACTCCACCGGTGTTAGCCATTGTCCTTCTTGTTCATCATATAATTGTTTGTATAAGCGTTTCCAATGCCATTCTCCCCAGAGATTTGACAAACGATTACCTTCCAACGTGGAAGGCGTGCCACCAACAACACGATTTGAGGGTTGCGCGTAATAGTCGGCAAGTCGTTTGCCGATAAATCGTCGAACTAACATGGTGGTGGTGATTCAATGGTCAGATCATCGGGATAGAAATCGGGATGGTAGACTAACAAAATTGATTGATTGATTGGAGGGAGGTGGGAGAAAATGTTAAAAGTTAGAAGGGATAAGGCTACTACTGTACCCAATCCCAGAATGTAAAAATACGTATGCTAAGTGTCGTTGTGTAAAAGACTGTGTACAAAGTCCGGGAGTCGAACCCGGGACCTCATCCGTGTGAAGGACGCGTCATAACCAACTAGACCAACTCTGCTCTATTTCCTGCGCGGTGTCATTTGCCATTTTCAATACTGTGTTAGAGCCCTTTTGCTTGTTCCTTGCTCCTTGATCACATCACAAAGCTGCAAACTTTGAGATTTTTTCATGCCGACGTTGGGTATCGATCACCGGTAGCCTTCTCTCTCTAAAGCTTGCACATAGCTGATTGACAACAATGGCGGTGGAAACTATCAATCCGGCCATTGCTACTTCCATGGGTGCCTTGGTGGCAGAGGAAGTCACCATGAATCCTTTCACCCCTCTGCCATCCTTCCTTGAAATGATCATGATGGAAGAAACAGCGGGATCTGCACAAAGGGCTTTGCAGTCGTGTACAGACGCAGTTGTAGAACGAGCTGCCACTATGGCGAATTCTGCATCATCTCAAACGGAGTCTTCTGCCTCGTCGAGTGGATCAGCTGCGTTCCTTTTTTGGATTAAAGTCAGAGGGAAAATAGCTCGTTTTGTTGAATATGTTGGGCGTCACTATGGTCCAGAGGTCCGACTGCTTGTGACATATCTTATTGAACGACAGTGTTTAAAATCCAAGGCATGTGCTACATTTTCAGAATCCATCTTTGGGGCTCGACGAGCGAAATTGGGTGCAACTCGTCGTGTCGAGAGTGGCGACAAAAAAATTATTGTGAAGAAGGAACTATTGCCTCTTGCAGATCGTGATAAGACAAGATTGGCTCTTTTAGTTGCTCTAGGTCCTTATGTGAAAGAACGATTTGATAAACTATTTGAGCGGCTGTATCGGGAACGTCAGGAATTTTTAGCGGCAAATGATGAGTCTGTTGAAATTGATTCTTGCTTGATGAGACAGTGCGGCCGTGATCGTATTTTGAAAAGGTTGCGTTCTTTGTTTGTGACGGTTTACCCATTTCTGCATATGACCCATGAGGGCACGATGCTTTTCTACCAATGGTCTTTCCTTGTAGGTCGATCTCTTTTTTTCAATCCCTCCTCTCATTGGTTAAGTCTTGTTGTACGACGAGTAACTTCGTCGGACGTATCATCTACTGCGGCGAAAGAAGTTGGTGCCTCATCTGCAACTAAGTTAGACACAAGAGTATCCTCGTTGGACGACGCGACACGCAAAGCACTTATACGACAGTTGCGTTCCGTTACTATGGCTGGTATTTCTGGTGCACTCATGCTAGGTTGGATTTCACAATTGCGAAATGAAATACGACGGCGGCGAAGACAATTGTATCTGGAACAACATCATGGAGTTACTGAATCACCATCTTCGCGAATACAGAATAATCAGGGAGAGACAGTATTATCCATTCCTCCTCCCATGGCGCCACCATTACATACCAAAGCTAGTGATCGAATTAGACCGCTCCCTTCCAATCAAGCGCTATGTCCCTTGTGTCACCAGCCTAGAATTAACCCCGCAGCATCAACATCTGGTCATGTATTTTGTCATCGATGCCTAGTCATGTATGTGCGCGAACATGGAACTTGTCCACTGACAGGACGAGATTGTCCAGAATCGCGAATTGTTCGGATCTACGAACCACAGAATGTGTCTCGACGAACAAGTTAAAATATTGCATCATTTAAACTCCAGATTGAAAAATTAGAATTTTGTTCGACATTGTTTACTTTTTTCCCGCTTCTTCACAACATAAAACCTTACCGGAACTTGGAAAAGGATGCAGTTTGTTGATTTCAGAAAACTTAATCTTGGTGTTTCAAATTGTCGTGAGAAACAAGTTCATAATAGCAACAATTGCTGAGAAAATCTGGAAAAATAAGTTGTCCATAGCTCTTTGTGGAGAAAATTCCAGTAGGGATAAAATATTGTATGCTTTAGTAGTTTTCGTACTCGT
>WKLE02001485.1:0-11789 GCA_014885115.2 Asterionellopsis glacialis | reverse complement strand
ATCTTTCACAGACTACCTACTGTATCCCCTTTACATGTAATAGTTCCAACCCAAGATACATTCTTACGTGTTATTACATTAGATACCCTGTATTTGATAGTATAATCCATACTATGCTGTACTCTTGTTTCCTTTGAATTATAATAATAATAGTAGTAGTAGTAGTAGTAGTAGCTTTACTGTCTTTGTAGTCGTTACGGTAGAGTGCGTCCCCTTTTTTTTTTTGTTCTTCCCCATTTTTTTTTGTTTCATCTTTCCCCTACTGTTTTTATTTGTCATTTTTGATTGTTTTATATAAAGGGGATGGGATAGCTACACTAGCTAGTTTACTTGAGAAGTTTTGTTAGCGTTATCATTGTATTCTTGTTGTTGTTGTTGTTGTTGTTGTTTTTGATATTAATGATGATCACCCCCTCCCCCTCCAGTTGGTCCTCCTGTCGAAGATGTTGTCATTGTTGTGGCATTATTATTATTAGTAGTAGTAGTATTGTTGTTGTTGTTGTTGTTGTTGTTGTTTCGATGATTGGTATTCTTTCGTTTCGAAGATGCATATCCACCACCACGTTTGGATGATCTTGATTGTGATGGTTGTGACCGTAATGGGGAGGAAGAGGATGACGTCGTTGCGTTACCTTTTGTACTAGTACCAGTCGGATTGGTAGGAGTATGATTGTCTGACGATGATACAGATACTAGCAAGGCATCTTGATGCCATTTTTCCAACAATTCCATGGCCATTGTCACTTGATCAGTTGTAGTACCTGATACACTCAACAACCATTCCGAATCTCCTATACGTTTGCGTTTAATCAAGGTATCCGTTTTACGTCCAATACTACGTAATTTTGTTTGTGGAGGTGATACATGAATTGACATGGATTCGGAATACTGATAATGGTCCTCCTGATGATGATTGGTATTGGTTTGTTTCTCTTTTTTTAATGTATTTGGATTCTTTTTGTGATTACCACTGCCACCACTGCCACCACCAGTGGAAGATGTTGAAGCAGCAGCAGTCGTGGTAGTAGTAGTAGTAGTGGTATTGGCATTGTTTGTTGTTGTTGCTGCTGCTGTGGTTGTCGTTGTTGTAGAAGTAGACGTATTATTATTATTAGTAGTAGTAGTTGTTGTTGTTGTTGTTGTTGTTGTATTGGATTCCATCATGGCCAAGGACAAGACTCGTTCTAAACAGGTTTGGACATTGTGCAATTCACCTTCCAATTGTATGACATCATGTCGTAAATCACGTCGAGGGACCATGATACGAACTTGTGTATCGGCACTTAGGTTGGCCAAGATGAATCCTCGTTTGCCCACCAAGGCTGCATGTCGGGATCGTGAAATAGGCAAATCCAATACGACATCATCAAAGTCACCCTGTACCATGGTTTGTAATCGTTGGGCAGCAGCCAAGGCAGCACATGGATCAGCACGAATGACAACCGGTGTCCAATGAGGACTTGACATGTCCAATGGTGAATACGTATATGGGACCGATGAAGATGAAGCGGATGATGCACCTGGGTTTGCTGTGCCTGCATGGGAATGGGAATGGGAATGTGGTGTAGGAGAATGCGGACTTGTGTTGTTATTATGATTAACATTACCACCAGCACCACCACCACCTGATCCTTCGGAATGTGTATCCGTGTGAGATTGTTGTTGTGATTGAGATTGTTGTTGTGTATCTGTATTGGTGGTTTCAGTCGTTGCGTGTCCAACAATACTGACACGAACAGGACCACCACCTTTGGCATGACAGGTATGCGATTGTGCATATTTTTGTATTTGCAAGACGGTCGATCCTTTCCGTCCAATTACGGCCCCTACGGAATTGGTAGGAATGTAACATGTCAAGGTGACTTGGGGATGTAACAGGGCTGGTGATTTCATGGCAATCGTATGTAACGATGCCAATGGTGGCAATACTAGATTATGACGTTCCAAGAAGGCTGTCGTATTAGGATTATTATGAGTAGTAGTATTTGTTGTTGGTGTTGTTGTCATGTTGTTGTTTTTGTTATTAGTAGTAGTATTGTCATTGTCAAACGTCGTCGTGGATGTAGATCGGGTCGTAGATTGTTTGTTGGTTTGACGCGATCCTTTATTATTATTATTATTATTATTATTATTGTTTCGTGGTGGTTTCTTTGTTGGTGTCGTCAATGATGATGATGATATTGTTGCTGGTGTAGTACTTGTAGATGCTTTGAATGATGTTTGTGGAATGGAACCATTATTATTAATAGTAGTAGTAGTTGTAGAAGTGGTTGGTGCTGTGGAAGAGGAAAGAGTGACATCCTTGACAACATTACTGTCTGTCGCAGACATGGATGCTATCGTTGTTCCGCCATTGGGCGTCATGGTATGTATGACAGCAGAGAGTCAAGAGAATACAACAGAGACCGATGGACTAGACTAGTCTCTACTAGAGAACGACACTGGATGGATGATGGATGATGTAGCTCTAGGACTAGAGTAGAGTAGTCTCTCTAGCTAGAGTAGTCGGATAGAACTATCTGTCGAGAGCCGCCGAATGAATTCAGCCACACCAATCACAGAGAACTTGGAGCTTGTCAGTCACCTTCCATGCATGTGCAGGTGCATGTGCCTTCTTTCAGACGTGATCCCCTGCTAAAACTTCGGGTACTTGTATTATACTTGCCTACTTTGTACCAGGTACCTGGTACAGATATCAACGATAAGATCGTACCGGTATTCAATATATCTGATGCGCCCGCCGGAACGATGATGGAATATCTATAATAATATTATGGTGCATTTTCTACTCGACACTAATGGCTGGTTGGACTGACTTGCGTTACAGTAAACCTACGTATGTAACTCTTCCTACAATATTCCTTTTCTGGGACTACTCTCTACAGAGAGAGAGAAAGCTCTCTAGTCGGAGTTGAAAGGCGGAAGAAACTTCTCGCGTCGATTATTGTCTCTTGTGTCCAGACACTCCCTCACGTAGAACTTACAGTACATACTGTACCAGTGACTGGCACGAATTTAGTAACTAACTAAATAGGCATACTGTATGCAGTAATATAATAATTAGGTAGACTAATACAGGTACAGGTACGAGCGACAGCTGCTATTGGTTATGGGTGTCGACGAGAGGAGTGATGTTTGGCAGCTGTCTTGTACGGAAAGTTACGTATTTCTAGATGGACCAAACAGAATTTTTGAAAATTACCCAATCACACACACACACAGACAGGGTAGAGCATTATTTGTGCTTCCAAGAATGACATGTATGTTATAACAAGAAGAGGAGTGAAGGAGCGCGCCAAAAATCATGATTCCATCTTGTTGGATGACAACAACACACACCTCTACACTGTACTGCTATCTCGATGCATTATACTCTATCGCACAACATTTTCAACACCCAAAAGACGGTGTGATTCCAAGTTGCATGACACACAAAAGGTGAAGGATAAACAACACAACACAACACAAATAGTTAAATACTAACTAAATAATCTAGTAACTAAATGTCAACAACATCCAAAAAACGACCGTCGTCGGCAACAAAGGCTGATGGAAATCATCCAAACAAACAAAAAACATTATTTTCTTTTTTTGCCAAGAAACCAGAATCTTTGACGAAATCTACACCAGCAAAACCAGCAGCAATCACCACCTTTCAAAAGTCTCACAATAAGAATAATCCATCACACACCACCAACAACAATAATAATGATAATAATAATAGTACATCATTCACGTCCAAAAAGAAGAAAAAGACATCATGGAAAGATGTAGAAATTGGATCTCGATTATCTGTCTATTGGCCAGACGATAAAACGTATTACAATGCCACAGTCACTGCTGCTGCTGCTGCCAATGCTACCAACAAGAACCACAAAAAGAAATCTACTACAAGAACATCAACAGCTACACAATCATCCATGTTTACCTTGAAATATGATGATGGTGAAATTGAAACGATTGATTTAGCCACAGAAAAATTTACATTCCTGGAAAATGAAACAAACAATGCACCACAAGCAAAACGTCGTCGTATTCAAGAAGAAAGTGAAGATGAAGAATTCGAATTTGACCATGATGATGATGATGACGATGATGATGATGATGATGTTAGTGAAGGATCTGAATTTGTTGCCAATGACGACGACGATGAGGACGATGATGATGACGAAGACGAGGACGAGGACAATAATTCCATGTTTATCGACGATGAAGATGATGAAGAAATCATTCGAAAGCACAAGAAAAACTCTACCAAAAAGAATACTAAAAAAACAACAACAACGACACCTAGATTTCAAGTCAAGGAAGTCAAGGAACCAACTTCCAAAACTCCGTCCAAACATCATTCTCGAAATGGGAATTTCTTATCCGCACCCAAAACTGTCACACCTAAAACTACCAAGACAAATCATACTACTACGAATGCCTTTGCATCCTTAAGTGCAACCTCATCCTCCTCCAAAAACAACCATAACAATAACGACAAGGCACAATTCACAGATAATTCTGTAACACCCTCTCCCGCAGCAGCCATTACTCAAACTCCATCCTCCTCTTACCGCCACCAAACACCGTCCTCCTCGACTCGTGTGGCACTCACATCTCCTTCCGAGTCTAACAACAATAAAGTCCAATCCTACGTACATGGAGCTGTCAATCCTGCAGGTGCACATGTTCATAATCATTTGAAATTCTTACAACACCCCAAGGATGCACAGGGACGCTCCACCACACATCCCGACTACGATGTCAAGACACTCAAGGTGGATTATCGTGAATTGGAAAAACACGGAAAAATCACACCCGCCACCAAACAATGGTGGCAAATCAAGGCCCAATACTTTGATACCGTCCTCTTGTTCAAAACAGGAAAATTTTATGAATTGTATCAAATGGATGCCGATGTCGGTGTCAATGTCCTAGGCTTTAATTATATGAAGGGTCATGTTGCACATGCTGGATTTCCAGAAATTGGATACGGTAACTTTGCCGAAAAACTAGTCAATGCTGGATACAAGGTGGCCCGTGTCGAACAAACGGAAACACCGGAACAACTCAAGGAACGCAAGAAAAAGACCAAACGCGGATCTGGACCCTCCCCCCAAGTTGTCAATCGTGAGGTATGCAGTATCATGACAAGTGGAACACGAACCTTTTGTTATATGGATAGTACCAAGGGACTTGTGGAAGAAATGAAACAACAACAATATGGCAATACGTCAACCACAGCCAATACTAAATACGGTCCTCTCTTGGTCATTCGGGAAATTCTAGTACAAGACCATCATGGTGAGGAAGCATTATCCTCACAAGAAATGCAAGACCAGAATGATCAAGTCCGTCCTGTTTGTGAATATGGTATTACATTGGTCGATGCTGTCCGAGCAACAGTTACTATTGGTCAATTTGCAGATGATGTATTGCGTAGTCGCATGAATACATTATTGACAACATTTTGTCCTTCCGAGGTACGTCTATACATTATTATTATTGTTGTTGTTATGAATCATATAAAACATGAGAACTCCACAAGTGTTATTTGTATTATTTTATTCTTGATTTCATGAAAATATTCTAATCCTATCCTTGTTCTTTTTGTGTCGGTCAAATCAATCTTTAGATTCTTGTGCAAGGTGGAGAAAACAGTGGAGCATCTTCTACTCTCCTATCACTCCTCAAATCGTTCCAGACACAATTTGGTACCAAGGTTGAAAAGATTAGTACCAAGGAATCCTTTCCAAAATCAACAGCTATTGATGGTGACATTCGTCGTCGAATGGAACGTACATGTTCCACAATACATCCCTGGGATGTCAAGGAGACACTTCAAGAATTACATCGTCGAGGGTACTATCCAAAATCATCACAAAAATCTCAAACTCAAGGAGGAGAAGGCATCAACAACAACAACATGTCTACAAGCCGTTGGCCCAAGGTTCTTCAAGTAGCTATTGAAGGTGGAGCTGAATTGGCAATGTCCAGTTTCGGTGCAGCATTGTTTTATCTTCAACGAAACTTGATTGACAATGATATTTTAGGAATGGGTATTGTCAAGGCATACATCCCACCTGCAAGTGCATCCACAACCGCTACCAATACAACTACTGAAACTAATCAATGTGATGAAATAGCTAGAGTAGTACGAGAACAACAACGCCAGGAGGATGGTTTGGTAGATCAAGCAGCTGCAGCTGCAGCTGCTGCAACCGCCACTGCTACAATTGGTGCTCCTGTTGAATTTACTGCCATGGATACTGCATCAGAGGAGGATAATATTGATCATATGGCACTGGATGGTACAACTCTTCAGAATCTTGAAATTCTAACCAATTCTCATACACATACAGTAGCTGGGAGTTTGTGGTCGAAAATCAATTTCACCAAAAGTCCTCACGGTGCACGTCTTTTACGTGCATGGTTGCTCCGGCCTTTATTCCGCAAGGCAGATATTGAACGGCGAGCACAAGCGGTAGAAGAATTAGTATCTGGAGCCGCAGCCATGGGCATGTCAGAAGCCCGGGGTGTTCTCTCTAAATGTGGTGACATTGAACGTTTGCTAACCAGAATCCATAGTATGGGTGGTGGCAACACAGGTAGCAGTACTGAGAACGGCAATGACGGACATTACCACCCCAATGAACGTGCTGTGCTATACGAATCAGTCACACATACAAAACGTAAAGTTGGAGATTTCAGTAAAGTATTGCATGGTCTCAAACATGCAACTCAAATCCCAGAATTGTTTTCAGGTGTTGACATTCACAGTGGTCTGTTGACCAAGATTGTTCGGTCCACGGAAGATGGAGGGTGTTTTCCAAATATGACCGAATCGATTGATTGGTTCTTTGATAATTTCGATTGTGAAAAGGCTTCACAGGGTTTATTTGAACCCAGTCGAGGAATGGACCAAGCATTCGATGATGCTTGTGACACCATTGAACGAATTATGCGTGAATTGGAAGATTACAAGGATGAAATGTGCAATCATGGTTTGAAACCAAGACATCAAGCAAGGTCTAGTTGGAAATACATCAATACGAAAGAGGATTCGAAAGACAAATATTTGATTGAGTTACCCGTGTCTGTACAGGTGCCTGATGAATTTCTTGTCAAGGGAAAGAGGTAAGTCTAATGGTGTAGGTGATGTTCTCTTCCTTTCATGCACACACAAGTCAGTCATGCTTAGTTTGTGCGAGCTAACCAAATAATTTCGATTCTTGCATTTCGACAGAGGAAAAGGGGCAAAGCAGGTAAATAAGTATCGCACCCCCTTTGTGGAAGAACGTGTCATTGAATTGGAACAGGCTATTGCAGTGCAGAAGGAAGGCAAGGCAAAGGGTATGCAACTTGTATTTGCCAAGTTCGATTCTATGCGTCATTTATGGGCTGCTGCAGCTCAGGCAACTGCAATGCTTGATGCCTTGGGGTCTCTAGCCCAAACTGCCACTAAACCCGGTTACACCCGTCCAACGATTCTGGACTGTCCTCCTGATGCAATGCCAAACATTCGTGTCATTCAAGGCCGCCATCCATGTGTTGATGTTACCCATTCAGGAGGTGAATTCATCCCCAACGACTTGTCTTTAGGCGAAGAGGGCAATGACAAGGATGCTTCGCGTGTTTTGCTCCTCTCAGGACCCAACATGGGAGGTAAGAGTACATTGCTCCGTCAAACATGTCTCATTTCCATTTTGGCCCAAATCGGATGCTATGTGCCTGCAGCTGAGTGCGCCATAACACCCGTGGATCGGATATACACTCGTTTGGGTGCTTCTGATCGCATCCTGTTGGGACAATCCACCTTTTTCGTCGAACTTGCTGAAACGGCTGCTGCACTTCGTGGCGCTACACGAAGAAGTCTCGTGATTATGGACGAGCTTGGTCGAGGTACATCAACATTTGATGGTACCGCGATTGCAAGTGCGACCGTGAAACACCTTGTAGAACGTAACAAGTGTTTGGCACTGTTCGCTACCCATTATCATTCCTTATTGAATGACTGGAAGGACGAACCGGATGTTAGATTAGGTCATATGGAATGTGTTGTTGAGAGCAATGACGATCCTGATGATTCGAACAACGAAACTGCCCAAGACTCATCCAATGACAATGATCATAACATTACATTCTTGTATACTCTCGGAGAGGGTGCCTGTCCAAAAAGTTTCGGTATCAATGTGGCTCGATTGGCAGCTTTACCGGCTGAGGTTTTATCCAAGGCCAAAACAGTCAGTTCCAACTTTGAGAACGAAATGAATGGTCATGGAAATACTGGAGTGAAAGTTACTGCTTCGAATGCCAAAAGCTACGCACAAAAGATTCGGACTGTCCTTGAGAGTGGGGATTTAGTTCAAGTGGAAAGAATTTGGAAAGAGTTACAATCTTCAAACTAGGTTTATTTTCATTTTTAAAAACTAGTTACTTTCTACTTTCCATGAATTTCATTATTCCTTAGAGACTCAAATGCTATTACAATACCAATATATCCAATTACACTACATCAATTGTGAATTCCCCCTGAATATACAGCAAACCTTTCCTTTTGATTAGACTTGCACAGAATCCACTGCCTCTGGTGGCGGTTTACTTTCTACCATTGGCGTAGGCACGCCATCCCCCAAAGTGTTTTCAATAGCAGCTTCTGCCGCAGCAACTACGTCGGCTTCAACGGGCACACCATCCGCTGGTGCCGGAGTATTAGAGGAAGATGCTGCTAAAAGTGTCATGGCTGCATTTGTGGTAACTACTTGTTCGCCAGCGGGGTCTGCTTCCTGTTTCCCAATTTCCGTTGGTGTGGCGACTGGCACGGTGGTGCTCGTGGCAGTGGGTTCTACGGTATTGTCAACGGTGGTGATAGCTGCAGCAGCGACCTTGGTACTTTTGAATCCAGTTCTCTTTTCTGGACCACGATCAGGTCTATCAATGTCACGCATTACTTGACATGCCTTGTGAATAGCCTTTTCGTCGGTAAGTTCCTCCCAGAAGCCTTCAAGACCACGAGGTGGCATGATCCAGTTGTTGTCTTCAGCCGGTTTGTTTTGTCTGTTTGTGACACGCTTTAAGAACCTTCCAGGCGGGTCCAAGTTACGAATAATCTGGACTACCTCGGTCGCAAGAGCACGCTTTTCAGAATAGTTGCCAGCGTCAAATTTAGTTTTTCTTTCCAACGCGAGTGTGCGAAACCGTTGATTACCTACGTGTCCATTGACAAAGGCTCCACGTCCCGAAAGGACATCATGACTATGGACACCATAAGGATTTTCTACGATGGGGTCTAAAGGTGTCGTGGGAGGCTGTCATTGTGTATAGTTGGCAATATGAAATTATTGTACAAGAAGCCGACGAGAAATAATATTAGACTCCATACGCTTTGGGGATAAAGTAATATATATATATATATAAAACAGCTGCTGCTGCTGCACTTACCGCTTCCACACCGGGAGTACTGGGCTCTCCCGTACGTTGACGCTTTCGATTGCCATTGGCGGCTGCCATTTCCCTTAATGCGACACGATCCGGACGCTGAAAGTCGCGCATAACTTGGCAAGCCTTGAGGATAGCCTTCTCGGTGCTCAATTCGAACCAGTATCCCTTATCACTTTTTTTCTTAAGAAACCGTGCAGGCCACATTTTCGCAACACCCACAATCTCGGTTGCGATGCGGCGTTTGGCAGCGTGGTTTCCGGCCTCGAACTCAGGCTTGCGAGAAAAGCACAAAGCTCTAAATTTCTTGTTTCCGGAATGAGCATTGACTGATGCGCCGCGTCCGTTGAGAACATCGTGTTCGGTTGGTTCAGCAATTCCTCCTTCTTCCTCCGTTTCAGCGGCACCTGCAGCTACGTCCTTGCTCATTTCTGTTTGGATGACATCATCTTGCTGAACAGGAGTGATAGTTTGTTCGATGGGTCCAGGAGCCTGTTCAACCGGTGGCATAGCTTGCTCCGCAGGTATCCCGTTTTGTTCCACAGGTGTCAGATCAGCTTGTTCGATAGGTGGAACAAGGGCTTGCTCTGCAGGTACCATAGCTTGTTCGATGGGTGCAACGGGAGGTTGCTCGATAGATGCCATTGCTTGTTCCAAAGGTTCAGCAGGAAGTTGCTCGATTGGATTAGCAACATGGTCCTCTGTGGTTGTAATAGTTTGGTCGATAGGTGCGGCGAGAACAGGTTGCTCGATCGCCCCAACGGCAGGTTGCTCAACAGGTGTAGCTTCTGCCATTTCGACAACCTTCACCGCATCTTGCGAAGAATCAGCAACATGATGAGTGACCGGATGACTGGCATCTTGTGTGTTTCGATCAGCGGTGTCAGAGCCACCGTTGCTTTGATGGTGTACCTCAATTGAAGTAGGCGTAGGAGTACTCTGTTGGGTTTGTTCGTCCATTTGTGCGCAAACGAAATAATCAATTCTTAATTAAATTCCCTCTTTGACAAATATCACAAAAGTTTTGAAATATTCAAACACACAGAACAGAAATATTGTGAGAGATCCTTTCAATCGATGTGATCGACAGAATCGTCGCCAGATTGGATCGGGTCAACTCAGGGTGGGTATGATATAATGTAGAGAGAAGGGTGATCGAGTAGATCAATGGGCTCGTTTGAATCAATCAAAAAACACCACACACGAACCTCTCTTCGCTGCACCGGTCACAGAGGCACACTACCAACAAGAGACGAAGCACGCAGAAACCATGGAGTCGATTGGGTCCTGTGCCCGGCGCTGTCGTATCGCTAGAAGCGATAGGTAGGACTCGACCGATCTATAGTACAAGGTAGTAGTCTGTCTGTACCTGGTACAGGCAGTTAGTACTAGGTCCTAACAACCTTCTCCCACTCAAATCAAAAACGCCCATAGGTAAACAGTGCGAGACTGCATGCTACTCTACCTGGTACTTTACCGAAAAATTGTAGACTCACGTACCTAAGAGTCGAATTTACTAGAGTAAAAACGCTAGTTATTTTTTGAAAGAAAAAAATTGCAGACAATAAGTAATTCGTCTTCAATTTTTTTTATAGTCTGCAATTTTTTTTTGTCTGCAATAATTAAATGCTGACAGTGCGTAGTATAGTACAGATATGTTACGACAGATGGGAAGATTTTAGTACAGGGTAGTAGTAGAGTACCTATACATACCAGGTACACAGCTATTATACACAGTATATTTATGGTATAGATTATTTTGGACATTTACCTCGGAGCTTCCGATTGCCCCCTCTTAATTATGGGGTCAGAAATTTTTTTATAGTCTGCAATTTTTTTGCGTCTTCATAATTAAATAATTGCAGACTCAAGTACTTAAGAGTCGAATTTACTAGTAAAAACGCTTAATTATTTTTTGAAAGAAAAAAAATTGCAGACTCCTAAAAAAAATGGGGACCATAAGTAACCAGAAATAACATCTATCACAACTATTTACCTCCTACATAGAACCTGGGGGTGCCGTCCAACTAGTACCTGTACTAGTACAGGTACACAGTGCCCATTTACCTATGTACCTGGTACCGTACCTGTTACAGTAGTACGGAATGAGAAGATCTCTAGCGGTTGATTGATGTCTTTTCCACCCTGTACAATATCTACCAGGAGCCACGATGCCTTTCCATCATGCACCAGATGTGCATCATGTGCCTGTTTCGCGCCACTCTTTCTTTCTTTTCCAAATTTCCGTTTTTCTTGTCGTTCATGCATTCCATGGAATGCTCATTATTTTTTCATTGGTGTTACAAACAACAAACAATCAGTTCATAAAAAAACAATCACTCAGAATCACTCAATGACACCAC
>WKLE02001484.1:0-30532 GCA_014885115.2 Asterionellopsis glacialis | reverse complement strand
CATCTGTATGTAATTTCCTTTTTTGAACTCGTTGAACTGATCTAATTGGTCCAAATTGGTAACTAATTGCTCCTGCAATACAGACATACTCTCCTAGACAGCACCAATTTAAACTATTCTGGGTCAACGGGATTGCCTCCTCAAGATTTGAATCAAATATCCAACAATTATGAATAGTAATTGCATGCTCGACACCACCATCATCAACAGATTTCCTGCCGCTGATGTTGTGTGTGAGTTTTGCAAATTTCTTATATCCTAGGCAATGCATGCAACTTGCAAAGCTTGTATAAACACATGTATGCTCATCTTTCTGTAGCTATTTTAGTTTTGGTTGTTCTGGTGGAATCCAACAAGTACTGAGTGGTTCTTTAGGTGGAAGGTTAACTGGTGTATCACCAGCTGGTAATCTATATCATGTATTTGCGTTTGACATAACAAACTTGACAACAGAGTCCAAAATATTATCTATAATCCAGTTGGGATCCAAAACTTCTTCAACATCATCCTTCAACATTCCATGATGCCAATGAGCCGCATGTTGCACATGCTGTAATCTGCCCAGTACGTATTGCATGCCTGCAGGAACATATGTTAACCAAACTATTTGTGAACTTTTGTGAAAGTTAGCCTCTATCTCAAGCATCTTGTTAAAAATTTTCCATATAGTGTCAATTTTTCATATATCAACATCCCTCTTATATTCTTTTATTTTTCCTTTGTCAAATTCATTTTCTACTTTATCCTTAGCTTCTTGAAACTTGGTCTCCATATCTTGATAATTGTTATACAATGGCTGTATACCCTTCCTAATTGCTAATTCCTTTTGGTATTCAAAGAAAATTGTTTTCACTTTTTCAAGGATATCTTTATCTTCAAGTCTATCAGAAGTCTTAAGAAACTCAGCATACATCTTGCAACACTCATCAGTTGCTTCTTTATTTTTCAATTGAAAATATGGAGGGGGGTTTTGAGGCCTCTGATTGGCTTTATTAAGATCCACAGAATCTGGGTCCTTGTCTTGATTCATATCTCTTCTACCATGAGGATTTGATTTTGGTTGTTTTACAGGAAAGTATTTTGATAGAGTGACTCTTCTTTTTGGTGCAGGTAACATATTTCGCTTGTCATATTCTGTCTTGAATTTATCCCATTCCTTGTTTGCAACACTTCGAAGGTAATGTTTTTTTCTTATCATATGATTTTTTTGTGCTTTTTCTTCAAATTTTTGCAATGCATTGTTCTTGGCTTTGTCTAATTCTTTGATAACAGACTCATTTTGTTCCTGATATTTGTTATACTTATTTAGTCTTGCATAAAATTTATTCAATCATAGTTCCTTGCTCATTCCATCATAATCATCATCAATTATTTTGGTTGGAGTCTTCAAGGAGTGATCAGGTTCTAGGAAATCCTTATTTTTATCAGTAGTACTCTCTGCTTCTTTCTTTTCTTCTTGTGTTTTTTTCTTTTTCTTCATTATTTTCTTAATATTCAATTTCAGAATTCTTCGGCCTTTTCTTCTTAGTATTTCTATCAGGTACATGTAAATCATGTTCTACATTATGATCATGTCTAAACTCTTCATGGTGACACCCATCAAAGTTAATAAATCTTCTAGCAATAGCTAATTGATAATATTCAATCTCTTGCTTAGATATAGATGTTTTTGCCGGCCAATTTGCCCATTACATGACATTGTTGCACACCACATTTTTGGTGTTGAATCTATAGATGGTTCATCCATAACAGGTTCAGTGTCAGGTTTCTTCTTTGATGTTGTTCTTGTGGTACGCTTCAATTGATTCTTACCCTTGGGTTTAGTCTTAGCAACCTTTGGAAATGTTCTCATTGACAAATACTTCATAAATGGAGATTGAAAAATACTCTCACATTTCAAAATGTCTCTCAGGGGAATTGTGAACATACCCCATTTGTCATCATAGGTACCATCTGCCTACTCAAAGGGGTGTTCCAGTAATGCCCTACAACAGACTTTAGATGATAAGAAAGAAGGCCTATTTGCACTACCTTCAGTTATTGCTACTTCCTTGTTTGTTGCCACTGGAAAAGATATTGGAGTCCGCATCTTGAACTACAATTGGATTTAAAAAAAAAAAAAAAAAAAAAAAAAACAGAACCTTGAGCAAGGATTCCAGCTGTCAAGTCAGAACATGTGATGTACAGAGCAACGCGGCAGGATGACAACACTATACAGAAGCCAAGACACTGGCTGACACCAGGCTCAGATAGCTAGGCTCAGACAGCTAGGCTCAAATAGCCAAAATCAATGAATCCAAATTGGGCTTGTGTTCCACAAAACGGTTGATGCTGCAATATACAACTGCTTATCCAATCTTGAGGGTCAACAATCAACAAACAGAATGATAATAACAATATTAGTAGTGGTAATGATGGAAGTAGCGGTACCAAAGGTAGTAGGTAGTAGCAGAAATTACAACAGCAACAACGGTAGAAGCGGTAGACAAGAAGCTAACAGCGGTCGCGATGACAAGCATCAACAGTAGCATTTTTTTAGTATGGGAAATGTAACAATAATTACAACAGTGATGGTAGAAGCGGTAGACAAGAAGCTAGCAACGGTCGCGATGACAAGCGACGATGGTGGCAATTTTTTAGTATGGGACATTTACACAAATTATATACTTACGTACATTGTACAGTACTGTAAAGACATATGCAAGACAAAAAATGTGAACAACACTGATACATAAGTAAACAATGATCAGGTACTTTGGATAAAAAATTGTGCAAAAAAGAACTACCACTACAATATGGTGATAAGACCTACCTATCAATTTTATACATAGTACAATATTTTACCTCAGACAAAAATTACATGTATAACACACCTACAGTATCCTTTTACACAAAAACATGTACAACAGATAAAAAAAATTGCACAAAAATAAACTGTGCTCCAATCAGAATACAGGAGGTGATTTTTTGGGTTCTGCTGTGGCTGACAGTGCAAACAAGGTACTGTAGAGGCAGCAACAATGCCTGACAGCGCGACAAGGTACTATAAAGGCAGCAACAAACAATCCACTCTTGTGCCACCATGGAAAACAATGAGGGGAAAACGGCAACACCATTCTACTCACCAATCAAAAAGAGACACAATGCTAATGGCAGTAGCATCAACAAAAGAGAGCAACAGATTCTTTTGTTGAAAGAATTCAGACACCATTAAGAAGGAGTCATGCATTGGCCTCTGGTTTTAGGAAGGGAAGCCGGCCTTTTTTACTTAGGGCAGGCCAGCAAATTTTTGTTAAGAACAAAATTTTGTGATTTATGATTTTTTTAATTTTGTTTAAAGTCTCATCTACAGTACGAGTAGTATTAAGTCTAAGGAAGATGAATGATTAATACCATTTCCACTAGTAGGAAACTGCTGATTAGATAAAGGTTGATTGGTGTTGACACCACATTGGTCCACAAAGTAACAAAATTCACTACTGAGCAAATGAAGGTTGAATGAATGCTGAGAATGACACATATCATCACAACCAGGACAGACTAACCGCATTTGTTGTCTAACATTGCAACCCATGGTTGTGCAATAGTATCGACATTTGTCTGTCCTAATGAAACTTGGTAAGAAAATACTATCAACAACAAAAAAATGCCAAAATGAGCATGTGAGCCATACCAGCATTTTTTGGAAATGCAGAACTTAAATTCAGTACCAGAGCATTGTTGGTAGGATCCAGGTAGAGTGCAATTTTTTCACTAACAGAAACAAAATTGTCTTATTAATATAATGCATTCATGTAGAATTTTGTGTAATTGACGCAGTCAATTTTTTGAGAGAGAGCATGACTTTTTTTGAGTCACTCAGGAATTAATGGGATAATTCATTGGTCTGGCTATGGTAAATTGTTGACAGACAGATAGATTTCATTCCATAGTGACCAGAAAGTCCTTTCTGATGGCATGGTGATTCATTGGAACTTGTCATCATTAGACAATTATATATCCAAAGTAAACTTCAACATCAGTACTTTCAATGAATGTCCATGCAGAAGTACAAGCGCTTGCCTCCTGTGGTGATTAAACTGAAGATCTCCTAGTCAATCTCTTCAAGGCTTACACAGTTGTCCCAGATAAGTCCTTCAGGGACTACATCAATGGGGCTCAAAATTGCTATGACAATGGTGAAGACATCACCTATGAATCGTTGATGGCCAAGGCAGAAAACAAGTACAAAGCTTTGGTAAATCTCAATCAGTAGAATGGGAAATCTGAAGAAGAGAAGCAAATAATAGCTCTCACTGCAACTGTTGAGGAACTGAAGAAATCAAAACTTAAACTCAACAAGAAGTACTCCAAGAAGAAGAGTGGAGAAAAGGAAACCTCTTCAAAAAGAGGTAATAAGAAGAAGCCCTTTAACAAGAATGATCCAAAACATGCCTGGAACACAAAGGCACCTAAAGAAAATGCATCTCAAACCAAGACAGTTGATGGGACAGAATGGACATGGTGTCCCCATCACAAATGTTGGGGACAGCACAAACCTGCTGACTGTGGGTTGCAATATAATGACCAAAACCAGAAATCACCATCAGCTACTCCCGTACCTAACACCAACAAGGACAAGGCTTCACATTTATCCTATCAAGCAGCTGTTGATAGGATCTATCAAGGAGACCATTCAGACACCAAATGCCTACTCTTCCAAACACATTTGAGTGTGTTTGGACATATCAAAACACTCATATTATATATATTGCCTTCACTTCTGGAGCCACTACTTGGTTTATACTATCTCATTGCTCTATTTGAATCAAGTTCTTCAAATTGTCACTTCCAAAAATGACACAAGAAACTTACACATGAGAAACTTCACTACATCAAAGATAGAATTCTTATTTCATAAATTTATTTATTGAACAAGATCACCTTGAAACATACCAAGGTGTGCATCTACAAAACCCTGAATTCGTACGCATCCCAAAGTCACTCTCCAAGACTTGATTTCCGCTTTCATATCAAACGCAAACCAACCTATCAACAGTGGACTAATCCCCATAATCCTATGTGTGATGATCATCATTATGCATATGCCACATGTGGACATGAACAAGAACAAGGACTCCAGTTTGACTCCAACTCGTACCCTATCATGATTGACAACTGTTGCTCAAGAAGCATAATTAATAATGCTGCAGATTTTATAGACAATCCTACCTGCATCAAATCTACCATCAAAGGTATAGCAGGATGGATGGATGTCACACTTCATAGCACTGCTTGTTGGTATATAAAGAATGATAACAGTCATGTGCATACCGTTCTTCTGCCAAATTCTCTTTTCAGTAAACAAGTCACCCATTGTCTTCTCTCACCCCAACACTGGGCCCAAGCCAATTCCAATATTGACACCATTCCTGATGGCACATGTACCAACACATATCATGATCACGTAGTCCTTCATTGAAAAGATTGTACAATCCATCAAACGATAACCTTTGATCCCAAGACAAACGTTGCCACAGTCTACTTGGTGCCAGGATTCAACTCTTAGTGATTATACAGTGCCACTTTCAGATCTGAAACTGCACAACAAGACACATTCAAGCACATCTGCAACAAAGTAACAATTGCTCCAGAGTCCTCACAGGGAAATTCTATAATCCCTCACTCAAACAAGTTGACACCTTTCAACAAAAGCTGGACAATCTTCCAGATCCACCTGGTGATGACAAAATCATTCCCATCCATTTCTCCAAAATGGATCCTACATCCATACCTGAAGTAGAAAAAATTGAAGAGAGGAAGTAACGCAAATGCTTTCTCCTTGATCAGAACTCCTCTGATGACATTATTGACTTGGACACCTTTCATTTAAAACACTACAATACATGGCAAAGCACAAAATCCTTCTGCACAGACTCTCCAAGTGTCACGCTCCAAAGTGTGCATCCTACCAATTTGGTAAACAGACCAAAAAGGCTTGGTGAACGAAATTGCTGGCCACCTGAGGGACCATCCCTGATGTCAAAGCACCAAGTGATTCCGTTTCAGTGGACCAAATGGAATCACCAACTCCCAGGTTCCTCATCGCACAAGTCAAAGGTTGACTCACGAAGAACCATTATAAATGTTCAACAATCTTTGTTCACAACTATTCTAGAATTGGATTTGTATACTTACAACAAAGACTTACCTCAGAACAAACCATCATTGCCAAAAAAGCCTTTGAACAATAAAGCAAGACACATGGCATAACCATCAAACACTACCATGCAGATAATGGTAGATTTGCAGATATTGTGTACATGCAACCAGTGGAGGAGTCAGGCCAGACCATTACCTTCTGTGGTGTGAATGCACACTGGCAGAATGGTATAGCAGAAAAGCATATTGGGGACCTACAAGAAGAGGCTAGAACCCTGATACTACATTCCAAATCAAGATGGCCAGAGGCCATAGAACCCAATCTATGGCCCTATGCCTTAAGAACAGCAAATTAGATATGTAATACCTCACATAAGTGAATAAAATGACCAACCATCTAAGTATAAATTGTCTTTAGAGAAATTTGTAGGGGTCAAAATTCCACCACAACTGTGCAATAACCATACCTTTGGATGTCCTGTTTATGCACTGAACAATATGCTGCAAGCTGGGCAAGCCATGAACAAGTGGGACAGTAGGGCAACACTGGGCATCTATCTAGGCCCCTCATGTGCTCACGCCAGATCTGTCTCACTTGTCCTTAGCCTCACAACAGGGCTAGATTCACCACAGTTTCATGTTTCTCATGACAACTTCTTTGAAACAGTGGGACATAACTTTCCAAGGGTGGACACAAATTGGCAACAACTGGCAGGCTTTCATGAATATGCAAAGCAATTACCCAAGCCAGAGGCCATGAATTTGCCATGGTCAACACCATTCTCACCATCATCACCATCACCCGTGCCTGAACCAGAGCCTCTGCCTGATCTTCCTGGTAATCAACAAGAACATCCAATGAAAACAGCTGACAAAAACATTCCTTCGGAACCACAACAGTTTGTAAATGATGAACAACAAGCTCTATTTCCCATTGAGCCACCTCCTATAAGAGCAACAGGTTCACGTCAATCAACATGACATAATTTGCTCAGTACAAAAATGAGGGAGAGTATGGAGCAGTCACAGATAGCTTACAAAGCTATCCAAGACACTTATTATGATGAGGACTTTCTCCTCCTATCAGCACTTGAAGACCCAATAGCATTCAAGAACACTACAGACCCAGACACTCTTTACTTACATCAAGCCATGAAGGCAGATGATTGACTGCAATTCATCAAGTCCATGGAGAAAGAAGTTTGCATTCACTCACTGGAGGATTGTACCTCAAACCAAGGTTCCACAAGAACAAAAGGTCCTCCTGACCATTTGGGCAATGAAGCGCAAGAGGAAAATATCAACACAAGAGGTCTACAAGTGGAAAGCTAGACTGAATATCCACGGAGGAAAGCAAGAAAAAGGAGTCAATTACTGGGAGACTTATAGTCCAGTAGTTAATTGGATCTCAGTTCGTTTCT
Organism: Asterionellopsis glacialis; assembly: GCA_014885115.2. NCBI lineage: Eukaryota > Bacillariophyta > Plagiogrammaphyceae > Rhaphoneidales > Asterionellopsidaceae > Asterionellopsis > Asterionellopsis glacialis. The sequence goes on along the minus strand of WKLE02001484.1, from coordinate 22,970 downwards.
TGCTGATACTATCCATAATCAATGATTGGTACAGCATTTCTGCAGGCTCCGATCAAGTGCACCATGTTCATGGAAATACCTGAAGGCTTTGAAATTGAGGGACCTTTTAAGGCGGAGTAGGTCTTGCTACTCCTCAAGAACCTCTATGGTCAAAAACAAGCGGGCAAGGTTTGGTTTGATCACCTCAAGAAGGGACTCAAAGAAGTAGGATTCACAGTGTCAGATAACAACAAATGCATCTTCTTGAAGGACTATATGATCCTGGCAATATTTGGTCCAAAAGAAAAGGACATATGCTCAGTGGTCACCAACCTACAATCATTTGGCTATGATGTCAAAATGATGGGTAACGTTGAGGATTTCCTGGGTGTCAAGGTGGAAAAGGGCGGCTATGGAAACGTTAGCCTCACTCAACCACCTTAATGTGCGGGCAGATGGGTCACCAGCAGACCCACTGTTGCTAAGCAGTACAATGGCAAAAGCTCACTTAACAACCCGCCAATCATGGACGACTACGATTACAACTCCATGTATGGAGAACATGGCTACCCCCACGTTGCGCAGGATTCAAACCCATCATCTCCTGATGGTGATTCGCAGTCAGGTGAAGCCTTTTTCAATCAAGAAGACGATTTCCGAGCATTCACAACGTTGCTGCTGGATTTTGCGTTGAGCAACTGAGCACCATTGTATCAAGGTTGGGGAGGCAGAACCCAAACCCCTTCATTGAATTGAATGCTCCAAGTTCTGGTACAACGGGCACACCGTCCTTAAATCAGATACTTGGAATTCTATTTGTGTACAGCTCCTGGTCATGGCCCCTTTATCCAAAGAATCAAGGGTAAAGCAGGCTATATTTTTGTTACTAACAAGCAAGCTACGCCAAGCCAACAGAACATGGGACAACAAGGCAGGATTACTCTTTGCTAAATTTGATGAAACAGTACCAGCAGCAGCAACAGAAGCAGAAACGGTCCTAACAGATTTCAAAGATTTGAACAAGAATATCTATCAATTCTCAGACTTCCAATATCTAAACAATTTATATGAAGAAATTTTGGTAGGAAATCAAGCCAATTTCACAGCGGTAGAACGAAATGATATCAGATTTTTCCGATTCGCTTTTGCGATCAATCCAAGAAACATTGAGGCAGGAACACTCCATTTAGATACATCCAAATTCCCAGCACAAGTGACATTGACAGTAATCGTTCACGCATTATTAGGCAACAATGACAGATTACATCAAGCAATTTCCAAACATGACATAATCAATAACCCGAAGAGTTTAGTACAAATTTACTAAGTGGCCAATTCAGAATTTACAATTTCCATCAAGCATTGCAACGATTCATCAGCAGACGCAGACAAGTACCAAATTGAATCACAGAAGATCCAAGCACAAACAAAATACAAAGCAGCTGTACAAATTATCAAACCTTTATATGTCGGAGATTTACACAGACTCCAAAGCTTAAACCAATGATTACAAGCAATTAGACAATAAGCATACAACTGCGACAGAGGCATGGTAGTTAAGAAGACAGTGTATGAAACAGCAACTCTATTTCAACACTTACTCCATGAAATCAACCCAGCAAACCCCCCTCAAGAATTACCAAACTTATCCAAACTATTCCATTCAAGATTAATTTAAGATCTTGAAAAGGAAACTCTTGAGCATTTAATCCAAGGGCCCCCAGCCAATTTCAATGAGAACCTGGCTAGATTCAATACATTCAGGGCAGAAGCATTAGAAGGCAAAAAGAAGGTCAACAAGATCAAACAAACTTCACAAAGACAATGACAACAAGTAGCAAGAGATTCATCAAGGCAATATCAACGTGGACTACAAGATGCAGCAAGTAAAACAGGAGGAAGGGCATTCCCAGCATTCCACCAAGCGGAACACAAACACGAACACAAGAACAAACAAGTTCAAGATATCTAGGGAACCTCTTTGATCCTTCCGAAGACATTCGTAACAAGAACCCACTAAGAACAACAAGGATCAGGCACGGTAACGATGCAACAGATTCTGGCCACCATGGCCGACATGACAGATATATTAACAGAAGAGCAAGAACAACTCGATCAAAAACCAATGGTAGCAACCAGTATTGTAGAACAAGCCTTACAGCAAGCAAGCGGAATGAAGATACCAATGAAATGTTTTGGATGTGATGGCATCCTGGAATATGACAATGGTGCTTACCATCTGTGGCAAAACTGTCCCCACAAGAGTGAACAAAGAGTGTGGCGAAATTTCCAGAAGAACTTAAAAATATTCCAAGACAAGAAGGCAGAAAGAAAGGAACAAACTTAGGGACCTATGCCACAAGCAACAACAGCAACCCATGCTAACTGGTTCCCAGATGGCTACCCATCAGGAGCAGTCAAGGACTTATTACAAGCAGCAGCAAACCCTAACATCTCATAACCTATACAACGTACCTTTATAACCCTCTAAAGCAAGCACTAGACCAAGTGAACCTAGAAGCTAATATGATAGAACACGAACAAGAGGGAACTACCACCATCATGAAAAGGAAATGGACAACACAACACCAAGAAGGACAAACAAGGAAAAGAGGAAGATCATTCCTGATGTACTCCAAGGTACAAGAAGACATCCCGATGACATTTCTTACTCAACACCCACTCCAAAGATACCCGCTGAAAGTAGCATTCAAACTACCCTTTCTCACCTTCCTGATAGGAGACGGAACAACCCCAAATGATACCGGAACACTAACAGGATTATTGGATACAGGAGGATGTTGCTCGATGGACAATTTAAATTACTTCGTAGAATTGCATTGCGTATTCCCTCAATACTTCGTAGATCTATTTCCATTACAAGAAAAACAGTTTGAAGATATCAATATTGGAGGAATCAAGTCAGGCATATGGCTCACACACATAGCCATACTATGGATACCATATGAAGAACACAACAGGACCTGCACGATCAAATTCGGATTAAGCAGCAAACTGCCGGTAGATGCATTATATGGAGTCCAGTTTATCAAGGAAGCAAAGTTAGTTCCAAGACTGGCTGAGAAGAGCTGTGAATCAGGCGTATTTCAAGATTCGTACGAAATAACATGGATGACCCCCAAGAACAAACCAGTCGAGAGGATAGCGGCAGAGAAGGGCAACCCAGTCAAAGCATTTACCTTAAAAGAAGATCCCCAGGACTCGGAGGAATGACTAACAATGGCGTCAACAAGCTTCCAATGGTTCTATTTAGCAGCCAGCAAAGATGTCCTCTATTTGGACAAATATCAAGTCATAGAAGAAATAGACCTGGCTGACAAAGCAATCAAAGACGCTATACAATGCCCAAGAGATACTAACCTACATATTTTATATTCTACATTTGATTACAGATTACACAGAGAAAATAACAAAGTAACAGAAACAACAGATAAGTCGAAAAACACAGGAACAATTGCACAAGAAGACAGATACATATCCAACCAAACTATGAAAACATTCGCAGCATCATCAGCAACGGCAGAAGAAGAAGTATTGGCAGCAAAAGGAAAACACCCAGATGGATCAACACCGGTAAAGGTTCCCAAGCGAGTATGGCGACCAAGAGTGAAGACACAATATGAAGAACCTGAAGACCTCTTGGACACCAGCGATGACTTAGATTGGTTGTTTGAAGATCATGGACATGTCCTAGTTCAAGAGAAAACAACATTACCCCCAAGAGATGATGAGATTAAATTTGATCCGGCAAACAAGTGACATCAGGAAGAACTTGACAAGAACACACACAATGGACTGCCCTAGATTTTACTGTCCGATAATCAAGACGGTCATCAAGAAATTCTTTGATGTCTTCACTCATGAGGGCATGCAAAGACACATTTGCGGATTTCAATTTAACATCCATACAGGCACGGCTAAACCCATATGTTGCAAAGTTCCAAACTATGGAGCCCAAGAAGCACGAGTTATCAAGAATTTGGTGCAACAATTGGAAAAAAAGGCATCATAGAAGATGACAAAGGTCCGTGGGGTTCACCAATCATGTTGGCATCGAAACCAAACCAAGAACATGTGCATTGGTCCCAATTTGTATTCCAATTGTGCGTCTCCTACAGAGCTCTCAATGTGATAACAAGGCCATTTACCTTCCCAGTAGCATGATGCAATGACATGGTAGACAACGTTGGAGATGCCAAGTATGTCATTACCATGGATTTGGATGCAGGATATTGGCAAGTGCTGATGTTACAGTCAGCACAGTCAAAGACAGCATTCTTTACTCTGGATGGAAAGAAGTGGTTCACATCAATGCCAATGGGAGCAACAAATGCCCATCCGGCATTCGTAGCTATGGTTACCAAGCTTCAGAACTTATGGAACCAATATTACCAAGAACACAAATACAAACAGGATGAACACAAATGGTTACAGGAATTTTTCAACAAGCATGTAACAAGGAAGAGGAACAATCAGAACAAAAACCAATCCAAGGAGACCCTGAAGGAAACACAAATGACACCAAATACAACAAGGATTGGAATCCAGCAAAACAAGAAGCACCATGGATGAACCACAAAGAACCAGATCTGACATCCGCAGTGATAGTAGACAACATCATATTAGCAGCGGCACATGCCTCAACTCTATTATATTATCTGACATGTGTACTAACGATTCTATTCTTTTATTGCTTCACTGTTAAATTAAGGAAAACCCGATTTTCCCCCACAAGAGCAGAGTTTGTAGGAGTAGATGTATTAGAAGAAGGCAACTCACTGGCAAAATCAAAATACCAAGCACTACAGGACCTCCAGAAACCAATATTATTTACAGATTTACGGATGCTAATCGGATTCATAGGCTTTTATAGAAAATGGCTCCCACTGTATGAAGCAAGGGTAAATAGGTGGAGAACGATTTTAAAACAAGCACCCAGCCCAGGAGAATGTACGAAAGAAGAAGAAGCTGCAAAACTCAAAGCTTTGTGGACCAAAGAAGATGACAACTTAATGCAAACATTAAACCAAGAAATATTTGAAGGCCCTGTGATTAAAAGACCCGACCCTAATAGAAGATTCTACTTAAAAACAGATTGGAGTTGTGATGCACAAGGAGCAGTATTATTACAAGCAGGATGCAGCAAGAAAGAAGAAGAAGCAGTCCATAGAGAAATCAGAAGGGAAGTGCAAGTTTGATAAAGGACTAGAAGGACTAAGACTAAGACCTATTGCATTCATATCTCAACATCGAAAAGAGAAATTGTCACAACACTCATTTGTCGGAGAAGCAGCCACAGGTTGATGGGCATTCCTCAAGTTTAAGCGATACTTACTAGGCAGAGAATTCACGTGGATAACGGATTGCAGCGGACTACTAAAATTCTTTGAAACTGACTACAAAGCTACGCACACGATTCAACCATGGAAATTAGAATTGCTACAATTCGACTTCACAATAGTTCATCGTCCCGCACAAATGTTAACAGAGTGCAACATGCTATCAAGATACAACATATGGACCCAAAAATGGCGAGAAGAAAAACAAACACCAGAGAAGCAGCAAGCACAAGTCAAGCACAAACGAGCGCAACTATGGATAAACGACAAGAACTCAAAACAACATTCCACCAAGAACTCAAAACACATCTAACTTTCACTTCAAACAACAAAATGACACCTAATCAGAAACTACTGCACTACGTACAGGAGGACCAACCAAGACCTATCCCAAGAACCTTCCAACAACCCCTCAAGTAGTTGGCCCCGTTACCACTCAAAGAACCATGATGGCAGAAGTAATAGACAGGGCAAGGACAGTTTGGATCATCAACTCGGGCATTACACCTACAATAGAAGCCGCACAAGATATAGGAATTACACTCATGCTTACAGTACAAATGGACAAAGACACCTATTTTCAAGAACAACATGATATTCCAGATATACAAACTTTCCTCACAAGGCTCAGTAAGAGAGAAAAGACACAAGAAATACACAATACCAGACCAGAATGGGTCATTATAGAATGGCATCCCAAGCTAGCAACACAAGTTGGACAGGAGATAATCACAAAGGCATGAAGACTAGCATGTACAGCCATCATCATAACGGCCACGAACCAAGATCCACAAGACATTCCTCAACCACAAATTAATGAAACAGACGTACCAGAAGACGTACCTCAAGAAGAGCAGTGGGCAACACATACGACAACAATAGAAAATATGAAACAAGGCGGAGCTATCGAAGCAACCACTTATGTCATAATAATGGCACCAAGGAAGATACTCAAACATTTCAAACAAGATGAAGTTGATCAAGACAAACACTTCACGCCAATACAAGATTTCTTAGACCAAAACGATGGTCACTATCAAGACTCCAAAGCACAACAAGAATTAGTCAAAATGTACTTTCACCTGCAAGGACATACATACCTAGCACAACCTCAGGCACTCATGAAGGTGAAACAGCACCTCCAAGATAAACAAGAAACAACAGCCATTCTGTACAACATAAACCATCCAGCACCACGAATACAGCACAGCAAGATGAATTTAGTAGCAGCATTGGACGGCATCACCACAAGAAGTACAAGAGAACTCTGACCCCACGAGCTTTTAACAGCAATGGGAATCCCAACGACACCACAGAAGATTTCGAAGGATACACAACAATGGAACAACACATACGATAGACTCACACAGACTACACCAAAACAAACTTGGCAGGCAATATTAAGCACATTAATTACAGCAGAACAAAGAGCAGAAGACGAGTACACCAGGCAATTACGTCAGGATAGCAAACAGGATAAAGACCCACAAGAAAGAGGGAAAGCTCTAGTGGCTAAGGAAATTAATAGATGGACAACAATACCGACACCAACTCAAGACGAATGGAACCAAGCCCTTCAAGACGACCCAGATACAAAATTACTAATCATCACATTAAAAACCGGTTCACCTTTAGAGAAATCCAAATTAGTTAACAAACGATACTATGAAGAATACATCAAAGGTAGACTTGAAATAGAGAAGGACATCCTGTATCAATACAAAGAACCCAAAGTTACAAAAATACGACAATTACGCAGACGAGTAGTACTGAAATTGATGAGAACATTAATAACCACTGCATACTACGCAACACCATTAGCAGAACATTCAGGATTATACAAGACACATTTCTGCATTGCATCACAATACTTTTGGCCAGGCATGACAACAGACATTCATAGATTGGTCATTAATTGTGCACATTGTAGAGTAGCCAACGTTACCAGTCACGAACAACAGCAAATATTGTCACCATTGAGCATCGACGAACCATTCGACATTATATGCATGGATGTATGGCACCCAGGGAAGACCACCAAAGATTTGAAGAGACTAAATACAGGAGAGAAAACTCAGAAAGCCATTCTAACAAGTTTATGTAATCTCACAGGTTTTGCTTCCATCACTTTTATAAGTAATATAGATTCCGAAACAGTAACACAGGCAGCATTCAAGAACTTCATAATTCCCAATGGATTACCAAAAACAATTTTTATCAACAAAGGTAGCGAATTTGCAGGAACGCTCATGGCAACTTGCAAAGCGCTGCATATCACCCATTACCTGGCAGCTCCCAAAGATCATAACACGATATTAGCAGAGTGATTCCATTAATATCTCAACAAGGTAGAGAAGATCACCATGGCAAACACACAATCATACGACCAATGGAAGATGGACGCGCTATTTGCCACGTATGCGTGGAATGCGACGTTATCCAATCCTTTGCAGCAAAAGCAAGAATATTCAAGTTCCCATTAGACACACATCTAGAAGGCGAAACATCGCGAATACCTCAAGAAGGCAAAGACGCTTTAGTGCATGTAGAAACAATGTTTCCGTTATGGTTTCAGCAAAAGAAACTCCTCCAAGTCATCAATGACAAAAGAAGAGCAAGGCATCGAGAAACGCCTAATTCAACACAAAAACATCAAAAGTTTCAACTGGGAGATTTAGTCATCATCAGAAAACAAGTAGCAGCAAAAGAAGGACAGCCAGGAAAGCTAGCATTAAGAGCTAAAGGACCATACCAAGTCATTAGACCGGAAGGCCAAAACTCATACGTTGTTCAGAAGATCCCAGCCATACAGTCCCTTGCTCCACGTGCTGGCAAACTCCAAAAGGAATCTGCCTGGAGACTCAACAAGTTACATTCCTTGCTCGTGGAACATAAAAGAGTAAACACAAGCCATACACAACTGCTAGAACAACAACTTCCATTAGCAAACAACCCCGTCAAGAAAAGTTTAGGTATATTTGACTTTGGTCGATACGCCAAGGCAAATGAAGAAGAAGCATTTGCGTACAAGAAAGTAGCCAATCTATGGCAGGAAGAAATAATCTCCTCGGAGTCCAAAGACAAACCAGAAACAGACAAGGATGACCAAGAAAACGACAAAACCATCCCAACAACAAGAAGACGAAGCCATTGAAAGAAAAGAAAACATGAAATTGCTCAACAAGACACTAATACATCTGAAGAAAGAGCCAAACGCACCAAACCCACAACAAGGTACACCAAGGAATTACACAAAGAAATCAACAAGTCAACCGACAAATTATTTTTTATTAAACAACAAGACAAACAGCACACCAAGGCAGAATGGTACTTGATTCAAGTAGACTGGGATGAGACCAACCATTGATTGGCTAAAAGGAAATGAATTTATCATGTACAATACTACATACGCAACAATGTAGATTCAAAAAAGAGATTAATGAAACACTGCAGATATTGGCCATTAATCAGAGAACTGAAACCAGATGGCAACTTTGGAGCAATAGTCATGATAAAACCAGAAAAGCTACAAGATATATTGGAAAAGCGACCATACATAAGAGGATGGTATCAATTGGAAATGAATCTCGCAGAAGACGGAATAGTAGGTCCATTTGATTTTGAAACAATTGACGGCGAATGACATCGAATAGGAGAAAACAGATGGACTACATTATTAAACCTATCAGAAATTGAAAACATGGACACTGAAGATATTTATACCTGAGTCCCCTTATGAAGAAGGCAAGCAGGTCATTATTATGTTATATGTCAAAACACTCATGTATCTCAAAGGAGTAGATAGATCCTAATCTAGAGGATCTATAATTCTCCACACCTTTATTTCTATACGTTACCTTATTTCCTTTAATTTTAGAATTTGAATAGCCGTTGGATCCAGGAATCTAGGATGATGTTGATTCAGTCGTTTCATGCTCCTGGAGGGTTGTTAACTGTCCCCAGAGGCCGCAATAGTAAGAACAAGATCTATTATGAACCGGCGCCCATGGACTGGCTCCTATATCCCTCCATTACCCTCTGCGGCCACAGACCTGTAATGCAACCCGATATAGATACGTAACCCATGAGGTGGCCGCGGAAACATAGATGTTGTTTTTTTTTACTTTCTGGACAGGCATAGGTAGCGTCAAGTCTCGGCCCAAGGGTGTGAGAACAGGTCAAAAACGAGACATATGTTTGTTATTTTCACACAGAGTCGACCTGCGATCAGCTTTCGAAAAGTTTCTTTTCTGGCAAACAGACGACGAATCCCTCTTAAAAAAGGGTAGCGCAGGAGCCAACAAATTGAACAAGAAGCCAGAAAAGAAAAGAAAGAGGGACTTAACGTGCCGGCAGAGGGGTCACCAACAGACCCACTGTTGCTAAGCAGTACACTGGCAACAGCTCACTTAACAACCCGCCGATCATGGACGACTACGATTATGACTCCATGTATGGAGAACGTGGCTACCCCCATGTTGCGCCACAGCTGATCAACAGCATCCTAAAATACCTTGGACTCGATAATGATATAACAAAGACAAGGGATATAGTGGTACCATCTTCAGTGCTGCTAAGAAGAGATCCAGAAGGTCAACCTTTCAAGGAAATATGGTATTACCCAGCAGTCATTGGTAAGCTCAACTTCCATGAGCAGTCAACAAGGGGAGACCTTGACTACTCCGTTCATCACTGTGCAAGGTTCACCTCTGATCCCAGGCAATTGTATGCCAATGCGGTCAAACAAATTGGATGATATCTCTTAGGTACAAGGGAAAGAGGGTTACATTTTCGACCCAAACATATAAAATAAACTCACTTATCTGAAACTAGTTGTTTTATCACAGCAACCTGACTGCGTACTTTGAACATCAGTCCAAGTCCATTGCCAGATACTTAGTCATTTGACATAGTCACCAACATCTTCGGACGAGGTAACAATTCCCACAGTTGGAAAAACTTCTGGAACTGGAAGGAATCCAGCGTGAGATTATGGCGGTGGCTGCCTCTAGATTGGAGGCGGAGAAGAAGGTTGAAGCAACACATCGGGGCCTCCTTGAAACGCGCTAAGTGATTGAGGCCTACCTATGAAAAGGCCCAAGCAATTTAAGGCAGAAAGCTGAGCAAGAGGGTAATCGAAGGGCGTTCTTTGACGCTCAGCGATGGAAGCAAGAATACGCGCTACAGGTACCATTCGTGCAGGTCTTGAAAGAATTGCCGCCCGACAGGCAGCAAATTGCTCAGGCACGAATACAGCCTAAAGCCCCCGAGGAAGTGCAAGCTTTAGCTGATAAGTATGGATGAATGGATATTGAAGAACGCGCATTCAACATTTTGGTTGAACTTGTAATTCTTGATGTAGCATCAGACCCCAATTGTCCTGAATACGGTGCAAGTGAAGACAGCCTTGTTGCTGAAGGCACACTTTTTCTCTAGTTTTCGTCTGAACCAACTCTCTTGGTACCAAGTCCTCTAGGACCTAGCCTAACAGAAAGAGATCCAGTTTAGGACATAAAAGGATAAAAATGAAGGTTGCCAGTGGCATTCATGGGGTGTATGCACGTAGTCGCAGTCCTAGTTCTCGGCCCCAGTTGCTCCATAAAAGATTTTGCTGTCTTACTAAGGGACCTATGAAATGACCAGGAGATATGCTGTATTTCTATTTCGTTGTATTAAAAATCACCGATACTTTTGATGTCAAACAAATGCGGAGTGGCAAGTATAAAACTTAGAATTATATATACCACGATCGAAAAACACTTGAACGATGCCTTAACAGGGATCGTTATCTTTCGAAAACTTGTAGATCATTGATTCGAAGGACAATCCGTTTCTCTGGTTTGAAGTGACGATACATGAATTGTAAAATATGAATATTTTTATATCAGTTTTTTCTTCCGAACTATGCTCTTTATCATGTGTACTTAGCTGGACATTGTATAAGTGGAAAACTAAATCGTGCCATTGCAATCTCGACTAATTTAACCTGTCATTCCTTCAAGAGTCATTGTATACTGCGTGATCATGAATATAGACACAATGCCCGCCATTAAGGCTCCAAACTTTTTCCACTTGTGTACAGGGTCCTCCCATTCCTCTGGAATAACTTCTGTGGCACCCACGTATACAAAAGTTCCAGCGACAGTAGCAAGCATAATTGCATCTACAATAGGTGCTGCGAATTCATTGACAGCCATTCCTAGTGCCACTCCGATCGGGCCGCAAGCGCTGAAAATGGATAAAAACTTGATAATCTGACCCTTTGGCATACCAGACTTTAAGAAAGCCACAAGCAAGGCAATGGACTCCGCGGGCTATGTAAGAAAAGCAGAGACGTTGGTTAGAAAATAATGGGCTTGCTTTTGAAGTCAAATAACTTTTCTTCACAAGTGTAGCAATTTTAAAACACTCGACTTACTTGGTGTAGAGCAATTGACAATGTCAACAACGCGCTGTCGCCAAACGAATCTGCCAAACCAAGTGCTGTCATTTCTAAGACGCTATGAACAGCTAATGCACCTAAAAGAATGACGGCACTGCGACTACCGGAGTTTCCGACGTCGCCATTAACAATACCTGGTTTTTCTTTTTCTTCTCCAGCATGCTCCATTTCATGCAAGGCACCATGTGCGTCAAATGCAACCTTTTCAACAAAGAAAATCAAGAGATATCCACCCAAAACAATCATATATGGCATGACCTCGTTGAATCCATGGAATCCGTGCACACATTCAGGAATCAAGTGAGCAAATGCTAGCGACAAAAAGACTCCACCAGAGAAAGCGTTAGCCAAAGAGAGCGCCAGCTTATTTTCACTAATTTTTTTCGAACGCAGAGGAATGAGCCAGCACAAAACATTAAGTGTTGTCAAAAATGCTTGGAATATAACCTTCCATCCATTGAGAGGAAAACCGTATGGAGCTACCTTGGACCCAGAGGCTGTGGCTGCTGCAGCAGAGACCTTATCAACTGCTTCCTCGATGGAACTGTGGACATGACCACCGCGAGGAATCATAGCACACAAACTTTCAACTTTAGCAGGATCCATACAACTAGAGCAATGATGGCTGCAGTCTTCAGATAATTTACGGATCGGAACGCGCTTGGACAAACGAGATCTGGGATACATACGAGAGGTTGCAGGATGCGACGTTGGCACAGAAGAGCAATCTGTAGTCACTGGATTTTCCATGTTGGCACATTCCTGCGCTTTCTGTGCATCTTGAGCAGCACGATTAAATGGTGTGTCTTCTTCGAATAACCCACCGCCTCCTCTTCTGTTGCCCCGTTCATGATGTTCTGTCCAACTCTGATAAGTCTTGTAAAATGTGACAGCATTAGAAAAGGCAAGAGTCTCCGTCAAAACGACTAACCATAGCATCATCAGACCCTTCGTTTGTAGCCCACTTGGCTGTCGACCGCGATTGACTGATCGACGCATCTGTTGTCACTCAAAACTTTTGAAGTGAAGAATGCAGTGTTGAGTTGGAACCGCTGTCGGAAATTTTCTGGTAGCTCATGCACCCCCTGTCGATTGTCGACCGCCAAGCAGGAGCTGACACTCGTAGCGTGTGACTGGAGACCGGCACAGAAGCCTGTATCGAGTAAATAATCTGCAAAAGGAAGGCCAGACAAGGCCAAAAAAGAACTGGTAAGAGTTGCGCGCGTTCAATCTGCGTGCCGGGATCAGATTGCGAAATTCTGACACCGGCCGTTGACTCCTCACTTTCAAGAGAGCAGGGGCAAGAAACGAAGAACGAAGTTAAAGCAAAGACAATGAGCAACGACGTTCCCGTCCCTGCCCCCCAAGTAGGAGGACCACCAACCACGAGAACTACAAGAGGAATTGGAGGCGATGAGGCCATGACGCCTCCGCCTCCAGCGATAGTTCTCGCGCCTACAGACCGAGCTCCAGGTGGTCCGCAACCCACACGGGGAGCGGGGCCAGGCGCGGAAGGCGCTCCAGCTCGTGGGGGTAACGTCCCCGCTGCCGAACCTTTTGCACTCCCATTTGAGGCAAAGGAGGGCACCCTCACATACGAAATGTTATCTTCTACGGCGGGTAGATCGAATGAGGAGTTGACTGAATCCGTTATCAAGGCCTTCGAGGTAGTAGAGGACGCGATCAACCCGGATGAGGTATTGACGCAGTTACTGAGTGCTGACGAACTAAGCGCCTTTCTTACTGTATTGCCAGCATCCTTTATGTGACAACGGTATACTGTATTCAACAGTTCCAAATGGGATTCAGTGTTCCAAATGAAGTTCATGGAAAAATATTTGCTCGATACGGCGACGTAGATGAAGGGCAGTTACCACCTTATCTACTAGCGCCCGGGGATGCAGTGAGCGAGACTTCGGATGAGTTCTTCCAGGTTGAAACTCTGGTGAGAGCAAAATCTGCAGACCTAAAAGCTGCGTACGATGCAAATCCAGACCTATTGTTGGCACCCTACGTAGGCCGTGTCCAGACAGGCACACCAGTGGAAGATACGGTAAAGTTGTGCAAACTGGTGTTTGTGCCATTGGAGTGGGCGCCATACTTCATGGAACCCATGCCTCCTTATTGCGCTCTACAAGTCATAGAATGGTTGGTTGGGAACCTAAGCACCGATCACCAGCGACAAGAAGTTAGCTCCATAGTAGAATGGGCCAGATTGGCCTGTACCAAAGCGGCAGGAGCTGGTCCTTCTCGTAATGATAGCAAACTACAGCTTCAATGGGAACCAGTTATTCCCAACAGGAAACTGACCAGATGGAGAAATAGAATCATAAAAGTAGCATTAGGCAAAAATGCACTTCTCTCTTCCCCAAGTGGTGTAAGAGGTCCAGTGCTTGATGCCCAGATGGCGTATGGTCAAGCCTTGGAGACTGTAAAAGCAGTGCCAGCACGCATTACAGAGGCCAAGTCAAAAAGGTCTTACACTGACTCAGAGAAACTACATATACGGGTGGCCTGTAGTCTTTCTGAAGGCAAGGACCCTTCAACCTTATTAGCGGCCATTGCCAAGGATGGTCAAACCTCAGATGTAGTGGAGCAACAACACCGAAAGAGACTGAGAGTATCGCTGGATTCTGATAACCCAGTCAGAATATTCGTGTCTTCAAGTCTAGTCAAGGACGTGAAGTCCCTAAATTTTGGCCATGATGGGAAAGCGGAATTTGATGATTGTCATAGAGGCCTGTCTCTGTTTGCGGTACCCTTTACAGCCTTCGCACTCCAGAGGTCCCAACGCAAATGACAGGATGCAGTACAACAAGCTACCAGTACGACACCATCGGACATGTTGGAAGTTTCCAGTAACGTAAAGGTGATACCACCAAATGATTACATGGGGCCAATGCACTTGTTGACTAACTACCACAAGTTGCTGCAAGAAGTGGTGGGGAAGCAGAGTCACCATTTTAAAGATGTGGTTGAATTGCAGAGGGCCCTGCGACTGAAAGTGAATGTTTACGATAGTATCAGGCCACAAAAGGTGCTCCAAATTTTATGGGCCATCTTACATGACTCTCAGCCGTTTTTCTCAGAGGCTGCACAGTGGGAATTGGGAAAGCCATTACCAATCTCCCGGTTAACTTATACCACCATGTTCCTCAAAAATGGAACTATACTTGATACTGAGCACTGCCCAGTAGATAGATTTTATCCTTCTGGGGATCTGCCCCAGCCCCCTCCGTCATATTATGGAGTGGGCGCAAGTGAAGGGACCATTGATCCAATGGAAGGTATGTTTCCCTCGTCACCAGTGATGACACCGGGAGGAGGACCCACAGGTCGAGGAAACATGTTCAAGGCTCATGTACACTCTCTCATTGAGAAGGTGACTCAGCCACTGAAAAAGCAGTACCCGCAGTTAACTATTGGTGCCTTGATGAATGTGGTGAATCCACCAGTGAAATACACGGACCTAAAAATAGGAAATACACGGACCTAAAAATAGGAGCAAAGGGTACCTGTTTAGAAATGAATCTGTTTGGGGCATGTAAAAATGCCTGCTGCATGTACCAACACCTAGAAGCCAAGCCTACGGATGCCAGAGCTCAAGTGATTGCAGCAATGTTGCAGAAAGCGGCAGAAGCCTATGAACAGAAACTAAGTTTGAAAAGAAAGCAAGGTGTCTCATGACTGGTGGTAGCCCCACCAGCTTCCTTAAAATTTCCAAAAGGGAAACTGTAGGAAGTGCCAAGTTTGCCAGCAGAACGTTCACCATTAGATGATCTGTTTCCTACAGCACAAATCAGGCAAGAGAAAAAAGGGGTAGACCAAAAACCCAAAAGGGGTCACAAGGTCAAGCCAGTCACACAACTAACAGCAAACTCCCCTGCAGCAAGAGCACAAGGTAAGACAGACTGGCCCCAGAGGGGCAAAAGTCTAATGAGACCAATGGTGCTTGCAAACCTTCATCCATTTGCGGATACCCTGAAAGAATGGGAGAGGGGAGTACCGGTGAGTTGTGGCAAACCTTGGACACAAGAGGTGATAGAGGCAGCCCTGGAAAAGGGAGCCCATGTGAGTGCAAGACTGGATGAGAATATTGATCTAATACATGAAGATATTGAATACCAAGTCAAGGTGGGTTTTTCGTTGGTCATAAATTGGGAGGACATCAAAAACAACCTCCCAACCAATTTTAAACTCTCTCCATTGGCAGTGGTCCCACAAGAGGACAGAAGAGGCAGGATGATACTGGACTTGTCATTCCTAGTTTATAGGAAATGCAAGCCCAGAAATAAAAAGGAGAGGCAGAAGCGCAAGCAGATAGTCCTCCAGGATTCAGTCAACGACACCACCAAAAAGCTTGCACCTGAGATTCCAGTCAAACTACTTGGACAAGTCTTACCGCAGATCTTCCAGTATATGGATGAGGTCCCAGTAAAGGCGGAAATACACTTCAGCAAGATTGATCTCTCAGATGGCTTTTGGAGGATGATTGTTGATGATTCCCAGAAATGGAACTTCTGCTAGGTACTTCCACAGCAAGACGCTCAAGCACCAGTAAAGATTGTGGTCCCCTCCGCCCTACAGATGGGGTGGACGGAGAGCCCTCCATATTTTTTGGCAACAACAGAGACGTGCAGAGACATCATTGATGTGCTGCTAAAGAAAGGGCATGAATTGCCAGAGCATCTGATGGAATACTACATGTTACCAGCGAGGCCTGCAAAACGACATAAGATAGCCCCAGAAAAAGAAACGTCTGTGAACGTCTTTGTAGATGACTTTTGCCTAGCAGCAGTTGAAACAGAAGATGGTAAAGGACTGCTCCAATTTTCCCAAGCAGCACTCAACACAATCCATGACATTTTCCCTCCTCCAGAAGTTTTAAACCATGAAGGAGGAAAAGACAGCATGTCTGAGAAAAAGCTAGAATGTGGAGATGCCCGATGAGCTCCCCAAAAAGAAATATTAGGATTCCTGTTAAATGGAAAGACAAAGACAGCCCAATTGCCTTCTGGAAAAGCAGAAAAAATTATAAAAGAATTACGCCAAGTCCTCAAGTGCAAAAAGGTCTACACGCAATGATTCCAAAAGATCATTGGGAAACTGAGACATGCCACAGGAATCCTCCCAGCGGCCAAGGGACTCTACACACCCATCAACAAGGCATTGAGAAGTGACCCAACCAACATTGGATTAGGAAGAACCAGCGAAGTAAGAAGAAACCTACTGGATCTTGGTGTACTGGTAAAAGACCTGCCCGCTTGCCCAACCCATGTACGGGAGCTTGTGCCAGGGATCCCGGATCTGATTGGATATTGTGACATGTGCGCCACATGCACAGGAGGCATGTGGTTTAGCGCGGATGCTTCCATGCAACCAATCGTATGGCGCGTCCCCTTTCCAAGAACGATTTCCAACCAAGTGGTGTCAGAACAGAACCCTCGTGGTACTTTGACAAACTCTGACCTAGAGCTGGCCAGAATAACACTACACTACCTTGCATTAGAAACCCATGCTAACATTAAGCATACACGGATTGGGATACTCTGTGATAACAAGCCCTCTGTGGCCTGGGTTGCCAAAATGGCTTCCAAATCAGACACACCGATATCCAGCAGATTGTTACGTGGATTATCGATGAGGCAACGCGTAAAATGGTCAGCCCCAATTATGGTCAGCCATATTGAAGGAAAAGAAAAGAAAATGGCTGACTTTGCATCGCGGTCATTCAACACAATTACCCTTTCTCACATCAATGACGACTCACAATTTTTTATTCACTTTTGTGCTAAATATCCCTTGTCACAGAATTTATCTTGGAAATTTGTGCGCCCTATGCAAAAGATGACCTTGCTCGTACTCTCAACGTTGCACGGGCAACAATTGCCACTGTAACGCTAGATGCAGAAGCAAGGAGTTGGCACTGGCATCACTGGTACGAACACTGCAGTGACTGCCGGGTCAACCCCTACCTCCGGCACCTTGCAAGGCCAATCCAGCAGTAAATTCTCCTATCCTTTGCTGTCCGGGTCAGGGAAGGTTATGCAGGGAAAGGCAAACGAGTGGGTGCTCAGTCAGTGGCCACAGGCCTCCGCCATGTTGCCCAGACAGCGGTATTGGCTAGATACCCAGATCCCAGGCATACCTATGGCTCAAAAGAATTAGATCTCCCGTTTGCATTGCAACTAAAATCATTCAAAGATGAAGACCCAGCACCAAAACCGCAGTTGGCTCTTCCTGTCCATGCCATAATGACTACCTGTAACCTTTATAAGGCCGACAAGCTAGCTCATTCCCAGGCAGTGGCAGATCTAATCATGATTGCTTTATACTTTCCCAAATACAAATAAGAAATGCAGGACTACTCAATTTAGATTAAAGGATGTTATTTTAAGACAAAACGGTACCATCCTTCGTCAGACTGTCTTGTTAGATGAGCTCACTTTGGCCGATAGTGTTACTATGACCATCGATTGTCAAAAAAATGGTCAAAAGGGAGCTACAATTCATCATCAATCAACGGGCTCTCCTTTTTGTCCAGTTCTTGCAATGGTACGGAGGATTTTTCAATTCAACAACAAGTACAAGATGAAAACACTCCTATTAGTTATGTATCATCGTACATCAATGGTACCCCAATACACATTCATGACACCGACATCACTTTGGCGCTCCGGTGTGGCGCAGCAAAAGCCAGCCCTTTGCACCAAGGTTACAGCTTGGCACAAATCAGCAGTCATTCTGCACGGGCCTCGGGGGCTATGGCCCTTAAATTGGCAGGTGCAGATGACACTACAATCCAAAAGCTGGGTCGCTGGTCCTCGCGGACCTTCCTGATGTATATTCACACACAAATTGCGGCCTACTTAGAAGGCTGGGCGGCCAAAATGGCGCACCCTATCGACTTTCTGCATGTTGGCTAAGTGCGCACCTCCCTCCCAAACTTGTAGGTTCAATTTTTTTTTGGTTTTAAGGGTTCCCATGCAAAATTGTTGACCGTCGTGTCAAAATTGGCAAAATACAGGGCATGAACAGGGGTACCAGAAGCATTCACTCCACTGGTACACCCTGCCTGTGTCATGTGGGCAGATTCTTTGGCCCCAGAGTACACAAGGCACAACCAGAGACAAATCAAGTGTACGGATACCGGTGGAGCCTCAATGGGTGGTACTGCCAAATGGGTGGGTCACCAGCATAGCTGTAGTTTAATCCTTTGACTAGTAGTCTCCTTTTATTGGCATACTCAAAAATGGTATATTTTATTGCACAAGTGTTTGAAGTAGTGAAGCTCCCAAAAAAGGTAGGTAAGTAGCCAACAAAACTAGGACACCCAAGGAGCAGCACTGGAACAGGCAAGCAGACCAGAAAAGAATACACGCAGATTAAACTGCACGTTCTGGGATGCAAGTACTGTACCGGTAGCCAAGGAACACAGCTGACTATCTCTGATAGCCCCCGTGCATTGCTCCCTCAAAATAAGTCATAGTGTGTATTGGCCAGTTAGTTTGTGGCGTCAGCAAGGTTCCAGAACAAATCTAACAGAGGGAACGAGTGCCGTGCCCTTTGGCCTTGAGTGCCATTAAGGTGGTAGATCGGCTTACAGCTGCCTAAGTAATTTGTATGCTATTTCTACAGGATTTCGTTCCATACTGGGCTAAAATCACAAAAAATTCATTTTTTTTTCTGTATTTGGGTTCGAGATGGAACTTTGTCGTACTTTTTCACCTTTGGACCAAACTCTCTATATCACTGGAATCATAGGAGAAGATTCCGTTTCTCTTCAGAACACTTGTCAGAATATTCGTATATAATATGTAGTAACGTAATAACTTTATGATTGCTAATTTTTTTCACTATAAATAACTTTACATGCCTTCTCTCCTTCTCCAACTCCAACCCTCTAAGTATTGCTGTTAGCAAGAGATACAAGCCTATCCTTGAACAGTATGTTCAAAAATGAAGAATTAGATTCCGTGGAGTGGCTGAAAGACAGGGTTTTGAAACTCGATATAATTGACTTTAATGAGGACATGGAGATCAATTCTGATGACTCAGACGATGATCTGGTGTAAATATTACCAATCAGATCTGTTAGATAGATACATAAACTAATATATTCTGGCCCACCATTGCAGATGAGGCCCTTCATAACGTAACTTAGAGCATATGAACATACATTTTGTGATTTTAGCATTTTTAGTGTTTTTTTGGAAAAATTGAAAGAACTAAGAACCGCATCTGCAATGTTGGGCCAGAATATATTAGTTTATGTATCTATGCAAAATGTTTGATTCTAACTACTGACCAAATTATGGGATGAAACAGATCATTCCCAGAGTGTTGGGGTCTAAAATGAGAAAATTTAAAAAAAATAAAATTTCTAGATAAAAGCACAGAATATCTGTCCCTAGGGGGTTGAATTAACAGCATGAGCTCTAGATAGACCTTTTTGCATGGAAGCAGGCCAGATAAAGCCAATAAGAATTTTTGGCAATCATTGATGAGCAGGAGTGGCTAACTATCACACGGTGCCCATGACAGTGTCACTCCTTGCTTTTCTTAAAACAATCACACTATATCATTCTTCCTTTGTTGTCATTGACATCAAATATCAATCAAGAAAGCACCAATTTGGCCTTCTACTCCACACATGTCCAATCTATTGACTTAGGTCCAGTCATCCATTCATAAAATTATCAAAGATGATTTTTGAAACATTTGGAGCAAGCCTTTTCATGACCATCAAGTTAAACCCATTGAAGCCATGGTAGCACCTTGTTCAGACAGATCTTCTCCAAAGGTATTCCTGTGCCAATTAACTGGTAAAGGAAAATCCAACTGCACTACACCTCACTATGTGAGTAGTGAATTGTTCCAGGATTAGGTGGACTAGTCCAGTACTGGACTGTGACATAATTTTTTTAAAATCAAATTAATCAAAGCTGGTAATTTTACATGTTATTTTTTTTGTGAGGATGGAAGGATGTACCATTTTACAGTACCGATTTCTCAACAACCAGGCATTTTTAACTAACAACCACCCATATAGATCCATGTACAAGGAGCTTCTGCATGGAACCATATGGGTGGTTGTTAGTTAAAAATGGCTGGTTGTTAAGAAACCGGTACTGAAAGCAGCACCAATTTGCAAGATTGACCGGAAGAGCTCTGGGTGCAACAGCCAATTTTTGTCAGTTGGGTGAGCAAGCAATGCCCAAAAGTGCACCTGCCAGGTCGTCATTGTATTCAATTCTAATACAAGTTGGTCATGCCATAATATAATATATTCATGTATGAATATATACTGGTTGTATATTCCAGTAGTATAGAAGTATTGAAATATGAATACATATATAACAATTTTTCAAAGTATATAAAATCATTCATGAATTAATATGTTCATAATTTAAAAATATGAATTTTGGGTCTACGTGGAGTCTACGGACCAAATGTCACAAGTTGGTCCACCTAATCCTGGAACAACTCTAGTATCCCTTGCGCACTTAATGATAGTGTTAATGCATGCATACATGCACAGACAGGCCAGTTGGACTGACGATGGTGAAGTGGACATATGAACCATGATGACGAGGCAGATTGTTGGAGATGGATGGACCATAATGACATGGCAGATTGTCCAGAAAAACGAGCACTTTTACTGGCTGAGCACCTTTTAGTGCTCGTTTTTCCTGGTATGCAATGATATCTCTACTGTACAATTTGGTACAGACCTACAAGAGATATCATTTTTCGCTGGAAAATGAGCACCTTTTAGTGTTTGCTTCTCAGCCACCTATTTTCTACAAGGAAACCTTTGTACATGTTTTATAACTTTATAACATTTGGGTCTCGCTTCTCAGCCACCTATTTTCTACAAGGAAACCTTGGTACATGCTTTATAACTTTATAACATTTGGGTCTTACGACTCATAAGAATAAAAATTTCATTTTGGGTCCTTTATAAAAATTTTGTATTCATTTTATGTGTTTACAGTAGCTTGTCTGTATCAAAATTTCAAAAAAAATCAAGATAAATCCCAACGATGTCCCCACAATGTTAACCCAGGACACGGATGTAACTGGGGTAGAGCACATCATTGCAATGATGGATGGGGAAGACAATCTGTCTACAAGAGTGGCACAGACACCTCCCACTCCTATAGCAGATGTGCAGGAAAGCTCTGACAATGACAGTGTTGATGGTGTTGAATCTGTCTTTTGCGCAAATATGCACAAAGACACAAGGAAAGGATAGAGGCATTCTATGAAAAGATTCCTCATCTGGATCTTCAAAAAATGGGAGGCTGCTCCTCTAGATTGTCCAAAGAAGGCAAAGTTCTGTAGTCTTTTGGAGGACACAACACAAAATGCTCTGTATGATGCCAATTTGGAGCTGGTAGCAAACAACAATCCAAATAAGAAACAAGAACTTGAAAATATTGCCCTGCAAGAACTTATGAAAGCCAGTAGTGACTTTCACCCCATTGCAATTGTTCACCTTGATATTAAAACATTTATAGCATTCTTGCTTTCACATAAGGGACTCAAAGGTGAAAAGTATATGTCCTGAAGTGGTTACGGATCTTACTGTTTGGGACTGAATGAGCTTTTTCAGGCCTGCTCAGTTCTACAGCCAGCAGGATACAATGATGAAATGGGGCAATTTTTCAAA
Source organism: Asterionellopsis glacialis (assembly GCA_014885115.2). Classification (NCBI taxonomy): domain Eukaryota; phylum Bacillariophyta; class Plagiogrammaphyceae; order Rhaphoneidales; family Asterionellopsidaceae; genus Asterionellopsis; species Asterionellopsis glacialis. The sequence continues at coordinate 514 of WKLE02001484.1, read as the reverse complement.
GGACTTACACAAAAGTCTGCCACCTCAACAAGGAAGAGGGGCAATAACTTAACAGAAGGAAAAGAGCCTCTCCCATTTATGCTATTCTGCAAACTGTGTGAGTGGATGCTGCATGATGACTGTAGTGGTACCATATTTGGTCATTTATTTTTGACCATTACATGGAATCTTATGTGTAGATCCAAGAATACAGTACATATCCACAGGCGCCATCTAAGTTGGACAGATGTTGATTGTGGAGCGGTACACTTTGTGCACATGAAGAATGATATGAGTGGTTTTGAGAGTAGCAGGAAACATCATTTATTTGAAAATCCCAACAACCTCAATATATGTGTTATTCTCTCCCTAGCAAGGTATATTGTGACATTTCCATCTGATGGACAGTCTTTATTGTTTGGTGAGGGATTGTACTCCTGTTTTTCTAAGTACCTTGGAAAAATACTGAAAAAACATGAAGCAGAAGTCATAGTACTGGGTGTAGATCCCAGTGATATGGGAGTGCACAGCATAT
>WKLE02001483.1:0-11199 GCA_014885115.2 Asterionellopsis glacialis | reverse complement strand
CTGAAATCCAGAAGACCTTACAAGATGATCTATTTTCGCACCAGGATGTACAAAGTGACAGACAGCGAAATGAAACCAGAAAAAGTGCCAAGGATATGACTGATCATGTTTGGGGGTGGATTACTGAACTCCAGAAGACCTTTCAAGACGATAATGTATCGGACCAGGATTTACACAATCATAAACAGCGAGGTGACAGAAAGAAAAGTTCTTCTGAATATTGCCTAGGAAATAAAGGAATGTGTTTCAGCCCTAAATGGAAATTGCCTCAATAAGCAGGAGTAACCCTCGATGATATTTCTGATATTTCACATTCTATAGCGACAGCAACCGTAGCAGCAGGCGATGCCATGATGGATGTTGTCCATGGCGCAAGTTCGTTGGTAGAAGACTATGTGAAGGAAGTAATGGATATTACAATTGATTCGATGGGGGATGATTCTATTCTTGAATTTATGGACTAATAATCATTCATTTTAGACGAGAGATTAAAAAAAGTTTGCGCAAAAGGTGCCTAGCATGAAAAAAGTTGATAAAAAAGTGTTCAAAAACTCGACGTAGTGAATTAAACAAAATTGTACAATTTTTAAGAAGATTCTCAAAATTCCATACTTCTAGTGTAGGGTCTCTAGATATCAGATGTTGTCATCCATGAGAGGGCATTCGCAACTAGGTCTGTGGCTCCTTCAGTTGAATTTTCTCCGTGGGCCACGATCATCATTTTTGGTTTCCACCTGTCCAAGATTACATGCAAGGCATTCTGAGCCATCTTCTTGTTCCCATTCCACCAAAAGCTTAGTCTCCATGGCTTTGGAGTACCTCCTTGTTCCCCAACAACTCCGTTCAATCTCATCATTTCACCATACATTCCTGTACAATTGCATTCGTAATGGCGCTGTATCAAGTCTGCAAAAATTATTGTCCCCGATAATCGATGATACAAAACAGCTTCATCACAATAAGAACCCCGAAATAAAACCTGATCTAAATCCAGTGACAAATCTCTATGGATGTCATCTGTTAGTAAAAAGTCAAAAATTAAGTCTTCTGAACCAACACCCTCGCGTTCAGGAAGTCCTGGAGCGGCATGTATCTTAGCCAATGGATATCTGTCACTCCATTCTTTTAGATTTCGATTGTGATACATATTAGGTGCCACAATGTGTCTAACACCACCGGCGCGTCCTTCGATTTCATTTGCTAATTCATTTGAAAGAGGAATCGGACTCCATATTAATGAACCACCACCCTGGCTTAAACTCACCACGACCATTCTTGTAGAATAGGAATATCCGTAGAACGAAACTATGGGACCGTCGACGAACCAAATAGAAGGACCCCAAGGAGTTAGTAGATTTGTTTTAGGACATATTTTATCAGGGTCTGGTACATAATTAGTTAAATCAAGCTCGGGTTTAGGCAGACAGTGAATCACATCCTCTGGACGGTAACCTACGACTTCGATCTCGTCAGAGTCAGGTTGCTTCTTTTCTCTAGTGACATGATCCTTCATGACTTCTGATAGAATGTGTTTTGCCTGCTAGAATCGTTTTGAGGGGATTCTTCTTCTCTTCCTTTCTTATAACAGTGCGACCTTCTTGGAGGTGCTGGCCGACTGGTGCTGTGTTGCTTCTTAAAAGGATGCGAGTAGTATGATTGACGAGTCGATGGGCGGATGAGAAAGGTGTGAGAGGAGTGGTCGTGTTGTTGTGTCGCAAGAAATGGGAGAAAACATGCCTCTGGGTGGAATCATAGTGGACAGATATTATCGAGTCCTACCATGGTAGGGTCCTACCTGGTACCGTTGGTCCTACTTACTAACAAGTCCTAGTAGTAGGCCTACAGGTACATGTACGTAGGGTCCTACGGTAGAACTACATACAGAGAGTAGGTTCCTAAAAGGAACGCGACCAAGCAAGATCATGAGTCATTAGTGATCATACACAACATTACAAAATGAATTGCAATGAAACCTTTGGATAGCCCGGATACAAGATTTCGGGATTCGCGGAATATTTCATTTTTTTGTCATTATGATAATGGGAAGTTCAAGAGTGGCTATCTATCATATCTATTTATTATTGTGCATAAGTTCCTGGACAATGTCATTACTTGCATTCTTGAAAGCCAATCTTTTTCATATGCACCATGTGGATCACAAATATTAGCCTTATCATCATGGTTTTGATGAAAGAAGTGTCCAATATATTCCCTCCCCATGAATTGTGAAAAGTTGCATCTCTGGATGATCATCCCAAATTGCTATATAGCCACCACCTAGTAAACATCAGTAAGAAGTTTAGTATCACACCAATTATGTTTGACTCATCCTAAACAAACACCCTACAATGAGGATGATGGTGATACTGTAATACCCCTTCCCATCATTTATCATGTCTCCATACTTCTATCTGCCTTGTATGAAATAAACTACCATTTCATGTCCAGCATCCAGCAATAATGAGAAATCATGGAAGAAGCATTCAATGAATAAGCTGTTGGTAAGAAAATGCATAAACTACATATCTCATGCAACAGAGGAATATTGTGAGAAACCATAGAATGTAGTATCATTTTGTGCTTCAACAAAGGAGAAGGGGGTGGTGTATCCAAAGAACATCCAAACAATCCAGTAGTAAGATTGAAACAGCACCAGTGTATCATAAAGCTACTTCCTCACAGATTGTTCAAAGAATACATTTTGGTGGAGAATGAAATCATGTTCTGGATGCAGAGTTTTTATTGAAACCTCAAGAGACAAAATTTTAAATGAAACCACAAGTGCAATATTTTGCATCTCCAGTAGTTTTGGAATATGACAAACATGTAACCATATACCTGTTTAGATATTTCCAGAGGTTAGATCAGCAGACCTTCTTTTTGTAGCAGTTGCAGTCATACATAGCAATATGAGAACCAATGTACTGAATTTGTTAGAGTTCTTGTCAATTCTTTCAATGTCATAGGAATAAAGTAATAATTCAATATGTACACAAATTTACATTGTTGAATTTCTGACAAAAGCATCCTACCAGAATAATTGATTTTGTGCTGTCCTCATTTGTAAGGTACTTGTATGATATAGGGTCAGCACATTATGTAGCTACTAGAATCATTAGCAATGTAAACAAGGAATAGAAAAAACCACTTACCTTCAATAAATTGTTACATAAGATCAATACTGATCAGTAGTTTTACTACTTGTTTAATCTGATCATTCAGCCTTAAAAATAATATTGTAGCATCTGGAGATCCAATTTTGTCAACTTTGTTTCTGAAAGCTTAAATTCAGGTACCCATTTTAAATGTCCTTTTTCAAAATTCCATGCAACAGAGGATGAGCAAAACAACAAAAACAGCATGAACAAATTTCTATCCTATTTTTGCTGTGAGTCCATTTTTAAAGGTGTTACAAAACTACAATGTCCTCAACATTATCTTAAAAGACGTTTTCTATTATTTAATCCATTAAACTCTGCATCAACTGATTAAATTTTTCAAAATTAATTAGAATCATTATTTAGCATGCACTAATAGTTGATGAATAATAAGTAGTATTTAAACTGCTGGAATGCATGTTATTCATGGCCATGGAATAAAAATTGCATCCCCACCAGCACCAGGAAATCATGGTGTGTATTTTTAATCTCCATGCAGTATTACTTCATCTTCATATAATCAGTAATAGAACACAGAAGACATTCTTTCTTGTGTTCACTTTTTAATCAGCATAAGATTTTGTATGTATATATGTTTGTTTAAATAACCCTTTTACTCACAGTACTATATCTTGCCCAGATTACTGTCCCCACTAATCAATAAGCAACTTTGTATTGCACACAACTTAAGCTTAGAATTTTCATCTCAAATAGACAATTTTAGTCTTCTTGAAAAGTGACATTGTTACTCATTTTGCATTAGTTATAGAATAGATGGGGTGGTTCTTTATTTTTAGGGGAAACCTAGTACCTCTCATTCCTTTTATCACTCTTTTCCACGAGGCCAATAAGGGGGGATCCAAACTAGTAGTATAATACCAATAGGAGGGGTCTTGTTCCTGATATGATGGTATGTTATATTGAGTCTGAATTGCAACAACAAAAGGTGCATCTTCCAGTTTTTTAAAAGCAAACACTAGTAGGGATGCAAACCAGTACAGGAGTACCAACAAGAAGCACTTTGTGTTGAACAAGAGGATACTGAACTGATTTCTTGGATCCTGACAAAGAGCATACTGCTCACAAGATTGTTACCAACACCTCTTCTTCTCTGTTTTTAACAAAAATAATATGAATACATCATGATAATCATCATCTTTGTCTCTTTTCATATTTTCATGGTGGTATAAGCATCACATAATATTGATATTTTAGTGACTCTTCCTCTCAATTGCATGAGGATAGTTAAAGATAAGCAATGATATGTTGCACCTATTGCTTTTCTATTTGTTGTGTTTCAAAATTTATGTTTAGTATTTGTACTGTAAACTTTTCCTCTTTGCTTATGTGTACTATTATTTTGCAGACAACCAGTATGTGTACTGTTATTTTGCAGACAACCAGTATGTGTACTATTATTTTGCAGATAACCAGCCAGATTATTTCACATTGTCAATGAGGGTGACAAAAAAAGATAGGAGGTAGTAAAAATCCAGTTGAAAAAAGATGACAGCACAAATAACAACACTAATATATTTTTTCAAGAAAGATGAATCCTGGTAGTAATAATACATTTTTATTTAGTTCTTGTGATGTAAGCCTGACAGAGTGTGGGCAATGATGACAAGAATGAATGATGACAATGATGCTACAAGTATAGAAAATATTGGGCATTAAGCATTATGGCAATGATGAAGTCTGCATTGATATTGTAGAGGACACAATAGTGAGTGCAATAGGAAAAACAGAATTTTCTAATTGCATTTTAAAATACCACATTTTACAAAATGTTTGAAATTTCTTTTCTGTTATATGCATGCAGACAAGTACTTTAATTTTCTTAAATGTTTTATTGATGGCATCATAAAAGTGATTGAAGCATATTATTTAAAGAAAAAAAATAAAGGTATTCATAACTTTTTCACTTTTTGGCATAATCTATGGTTTACTCACATTGCAGTGATGCTTTTCTTTTTTTGTAATAAATGGGGTGATGATGAACATATTTATCACCATATTTATCACCATTGGTAGTTGTGATACTCCTGTATTAGTATCATTGGCCATGGGTTTGGATAATTTCTTTGTTTATCCTACCCTTACTTTTGCTCCTCATTGTTTTTTTAAAAAAATCTCCTGGTCCATACTAATTTATTGTTATTTGATGTTTCTCCATTTATTTTGGGGATAGTATTGTGTTGCATTCCCCCCTTTTGTGTCAAAACTACACTTTTGGATGAATAGTCTATAATATAAGTATCTATGACATTATAATAATTACTTTGGAGGGTTTCATAGCATTTGTATATATAAATTACTTAGACAAAAGCAAGACTACTTTGAGAGCAGGTAGTAGTGCTGTAGCATAATATATTATGGTGTGTTATATAAAAGAAACAGTAAAACATAAACTGCAGATGGTAGGCAAGGTGATTCAAGACCTATGGAATTAGATAGATGGTGTAGCCACCCCTCTGCTTGGTATTGTGAGTTCTTTAAGTTCTGACAAGTACTACTAAATTATGCACCATAGTGGATGTAGACTAGAAAAGAAATATAATACTTGAAATTAGCATTACACAGCAGAAAAAACAAGCATATGTGCTGCTGTAGGGTATAATTACCATAGGGTGATCCTGTATGTTCAAATATAAACATATGGGTAGTACTACATGTACATAGCACTATTGTTGCACAGGACCAAAAAGATGAAAGATAAGAGACAGTTAACTTCAGATTTTTATTTTGCCTTTACTGTAAATTATGCTGATAGCTAGAATTATGTAAGTTTTGCTAAAGTAATCGTATCAAATCAGAACTTTCATTTTCTAAGAATTTCTCATTTGCTTAATTATTGCAATTTTATAGCCCCATAAACAATTGACATTACATCCCAATACTCAATCCCTCCTGCACTATATACAGGTAACTCCCTAGGAGTAAGGTTATTTGGATTTATTATTTTTATTCATTTACAGCATTTATCCCTGTACATGTAGGTACAAACAGCTCCCATTTGTGGAAGGATGCCTATAGACTACATGCCAGACTCCATCATCTAATTACTTACACAATAGTATAATCCAACCAAAAGGAAGTGATGGTTTTTTACATTTAAATGAATGTATAAACAATTTTAAAACAAAAAACAAAAAATCCATTGAGATTCACTCCTTCTGGGGATTTATAGCAAATAAAGATGGACTGGGACCAAAAAATTAAAAAAAAATGAAAGCCTGTATTTACTTAGTATATTTCTGATTTTCTAATGTACAGTAGATCTACTTTGTGGTTGTTTACAGAGCAGCCCATACACAGGTGAAAGTTCTTGAGAATGAATTTATAATCTCTTAGCTTTGCAAAGCTTTTCTTAGACATATCCCAGGCACCACCCTAGTTGTGCACCACTGTTAATAACTCAAACTGCAGGAACATTTAGTATAATTTGAAATGGTATGCAACTCCTTCTTAACCATCTTTCATTATCTTACTTCTTTGTTCTAGTAATTACTGTGCCAATGCACTATGATTTTTAGAATTTGCTTGTCCTAGTAGTTCATTCAGCATCATCACCCATGAGTTGACAACAGCATAGTCAGATAGAAAGTATTTTGAATGGTGGTTTTCCTGCCTTGTTGGTTATTGTCATCAACATACCAACATTTGCAATATTGTCTGAACTCAGCAAGAAACTCTCTGAAGCACCTGTGTTCTTTTCAACAGTTATCCTTCAGTACATCTAGTAGAAAAGGCACACCTCCCAAATCTAAATATGATCTGTAGATTGGTAATACCACCTTCTGTGTCCAAGACATTCTTGTCTAAGAAGAAAGATTGCTCTTCCAATACACCCACCAACTCTAGGGCAGTCCAATGACCACCTTATCTTTCATAATTCTGTATGATGGCCAACACCCAATCTTTACTGGTATCAGTCCTCCTCCTTTTCCTATTTTAGAATAATAATATTATGATCAAGAAGGTTTTTTATTTAGATACTGCTACTATAGCAGGAACTAGATTTATTTTTGTTTTACTAACCCATACACTTTTCCACATGCCAATAATTAAAAAGTCATCATTTTGTTGTGATCAACTTGCTAGTGCCTATTGTGGTTTAGCAATAAATTGACTCTATTCATGGCTGGTCTCTTGCTGTATGATGCCTTTTATAAATTAATCCAATTGTTGATTTTACTGTACACAAACCTTCCAACTATATAATGATGATATCTTCTTGCTACTATGCATATTCCTTTCATTGATGTATTTTTGAATTGTTTCTTATTCCCAATAAAGGAACTCAAGGATGCACCTGTTCATGAGCTTCACAGAGTGTAGCAAAATAGTACAAAGTCAATACATGAGGACATCATATGAAGCATATCAAATCCTTTAGTAGCTTATCAGTCTTCAACATATACTAGAAATTCTAACACTTTTGCTCATGCTAGTATTAGATAGGTCAATTTCTTACTTTCTCTGCCTTTCTATGTATAATTTACAAAATGCACCAAAGCAAAAACAAAAATTAAAAGAAAGTTTCCCTCTCTAGTATTACCTCTTATATTGAACTTCATATAATTTCTGAGAATCACTATATACACACAAACTATCCAAGTCTGATTCCCAGAAATCAATGAACAGAGATCTCTTGATCAAGACTTATCCAATCAAAGCCAAAGATTTATTGTAAGCCACCATTCAACTTGTTGTTTTTCCAACAGACAGCAGTATAATATATACACTCTTATTTGTCAATGGATCTACACCCCACCCACTAAGGAAAGTTTTTACAAACATGCATTCATGAATCACTAAAATGACTTTGTGTAGCTAAACAAATAATATACCTCAAGTAACCTAGGATGAAATCATCTTAACAAACTAGTATTATATTCTGATAATGATTTTGGTAATTAGCAAAAGCAACAATGCAAAGTAAATATATCTTTGCTAGGCATATTTTATCATCATTCCAATCACTTCTTTGAAAAAGAATAATTTCTATTGATTGCTATAATCTTCTCTCATCTTTTTATTTCTTAACCACATGATCTAGCATTACTCCAGCAACACATTCATCAAAACATTAAAAGCAATCACTACTGCATTAAATTTCTAGCAATCCTGATAAGATGTATAAATCTAATATTTAATGGTTCTAGATGAGTATGTCTAAGACATTTTTTTGAAGCAATTGCCACAGTCTGCTGGGAAACACTAGTCACTTCTGGGGACAAACAATGCCTCATGGGAAGAGTACACAAGTAAAAATCTCTGTAGAAGGGCCTAAAAGCTTACACAATAAGCTAAAGTTATCTTGTGATGGTGAGTATATCAATGATAATTGCCCTATGCTTCTAGTGTTGATGGCGGCACAACACAACAATCAGACAATCAACACACAAAAGAAAAGAAGACTTTTATTTGATGGTGAAAATTATGAGCTAATTTAAAGAGTTAGTTTTATGCTGGAGAAATCTGGCAATTTAGTAAGAAGTAAATATTCAGGAAATATTTGTAAATGGTAAACTTTGGAGTCTGTCTGCTTGTCCCCGCATCAATCAGCCATCCTCAAGAGTGTCCTACAGGGAGTGTAGTTCATTTGCTTCCCAAACTGTCCTGTGTGTGTTTGTAGTACAGCATCACATGATGGATATTAAGTGTCTCTTCTACAATGCCTCTACAGATGCGCACTGTACCATTTGTAAATACTTGAATCACTTCATGAGGACCTGTATGAGGTTGGTCCATCTTAGCTACCTTTCCTAGCTTCTCTAATGTAACCTGGTCACCTACAGAATATATGTGGTGTTGCCATTTATGGTTTTCTCTTTGGTTGTTTTGATTAATTAAGGTTTGTTTCTTGTTATGGATATGTGCCCAATTTGCTCTAAATGTAATTGGTAATAGCATGTCACATCCAAATACTAATTGTCCTGGCATAGCTTCTAGCATAGTATGGTAAGTACTACATATAGCCCATGCTACAGAACTAAGTATGTTGTCCCACGGTTAATCATCTCCTATAGTAGGTGGATTGGCGGATTCACTTATATCAAGTGCACATAGGGAGTTACCTATCACTTGGTGTACCTGTTTGATGATACCATTTGATTGGGGAGTATAAGTAGTAGTTGGCTTTTTACTAAGTCTGAAGTTGATCCATGTCTTTTCAAAGATATCTTTGAACTCTGAGCTGTTGTTGTATCCTATGTATCTTGGGCATGGATACTGGCATAACCAGGCAGAGTGGAATGCTTCTATTACAGTGTCAGCTGTTTTGTCTTTATAACTGCTTTGATTTTGAACCAGCCTGTGGCAGGATCTATTATAGTAAGATATTGTAGTGTACATGTGCCTGAATCAGACATAAATAATATATTTTCTGATTAGGTCTATATGAACTTGTTCCCATTTCAGGATTTCAGCCTCTTTAGGGGGTAAGTGTCTGTATTTCTTACGTTGCTTTTTACATAGCTGACATTGTTTACTTGTTTTGCAGAAGTTCTGTATAGGTGTTCTTAGCCTGGGCCAAGTAAAGTGCTGTTGTATGGTTACTTTTGTACATGTCTCACCTGGGTGTGCTAAGTATTCATGATACCATGCTACAAAAGGTTGTTGAAGTTTCTCCCGTATATATATTTTTCCTTGGAAATCTATGAGAGATTTGCCTTCAACTTCTCTAGTTGTGAACTTACCAGGTTTGGCATTACGCATTAGTTTCCTAAGTGTTCTATCTTTTTGTTGGTGCAATTTAATGAAAGGAGATGCTGTTTCTTTGATTTCCTGTTGGGTAATTGGATACACTTTCATAAGGTTGATGAGCTCTGGTACTGAGTTGTCATCGTCATCATCATCATCATCATCTGCCCATCTTGCATCTAATCAGGAAAGTGTGTCAGCAATGGCGTTTTGTTGATGAATTCTGCACTGTATTCTTCTAGCATCATTTGCCATCTGCATACTTGATTGCTAGCAAGTATATCATACAATATGTTCTTATGGTCAGTGTGTACAATTAACTTTTTACCCCATAGTATGTTTTTGAATTCTTTAAGTGTCTCTACTACAGATAGTAGTTCTTGTTCACCAATAGTATATTTCTTCTGGGTGTCTTCAAGTTTTCTACTGCAGAATGCAAGGGTTTATCATCTTGCATGATAACTGCACCTAATTGATAGTTGCTTGTGTCAGTATATATATGGAATTCTCTTTCTTGAAGTCAGGGAATGCTAACAGTGTTTCTCTACTTATGACTTCTTTTATCTTTTCAAAGGCTCTTTGACAGGAACTATCCTATACAAACTTGGCCTTGTTTGATACCATAGCTGTCAGTGGGGCTAGAATGTGACTTTGTCTTTGCTACATATCATGATAGTAGTTAACTATGCCTAAGAATTTCCTTAATCCGCATTTAGTCTTAGGAGGCTCTAAATGTTGTATTGCTTCCACTTTCTTAGACTGTGGTTGGATACCGTCACGAGTTAACCAGTAGCCTAGATATGCTATATGGGACATGGCAAAATGCGATTTGTTAACATTAACTACAAAACCAGCTTTAGTTAGGTGGTCAAGTACTGTATCAACTTTGCTTACATGGTCTTGGTAGGTGGCACTTGATGCAATTAAAATATCATCTATATATGCTCCTGCAAATTCTAGGTTGCCTAGTACATCATTCATGATTTTCTGAAAGATATCAGGGCTGTTGGTTATACCCATAGGTACGCATTTATACCGAATCCTTCTTTTTTGAGACTTGTCTGCAGTACATTTGCTGGTGTTATGGTTGTTCATACGGCAGTTGCTACACCACTTACGAGTGCGCTGGCACTTGTTGTTGCTTCCGTTGTTATTGCGATTGGAATTCTTTTCTGTTTGTTCACGATTGCAATTTTTCTTGCCTTCCTTAGGTGGTTTGGACTTAGCAAGTTCACAATCTATATTATGGTGTACCTCCAACTTCTCGAAGTAGTCCACAGTCCACGGTATCCTCCCACGAGAGATTGTGCAGGTCGAGGTTGCTAGCAAGTAG
>WKLE02001479.1:0-17124 GCA_014885115.2 Asterionellopsis glacialis | reverse complement strand
GGGTCCAATTTCATCTCCTTACAATGAGAACTTTGGACCAGGTGACAATCGAGCATCTCTTTTACAATGGGTTTCTACGGGTGGTGGGAAAGGCAGTTCTGGTAGTAGTCGACGACTGAGCAAAGCGTCTTCGTTCCGAGTTGATAAAAACGGAGCCAAAGGCAATATGATATCATTAAAAATATCTCGCAGGCGTAGTGAAACGGACTTTTCGAAGTTTGTTGTAGATAAAACAAGTGTCACGGGCATTCGGATGGCTGATGAGGTTGAAATGGCTTCGGCAAATAGTAATCGAACACCAAAATTCCCATCCAAGCCAAAATATGGTGTGTCCAGGCAAACAACGGCATAAATGTGAAAGATAGACGATAACTTTCAACATGCTTGAATTTAGAATTGCTACAATTAAATATCTATATTTTTCGATACATGTATTGTTGATGGAAACGTTTCAAAAGTACCGGTATGACATGGTCACAAACCCTAATAACAAGGGTATGGTCCTTCCAACCGATCGTTGTTGTTGTTAACTCGGTCTCCGGGGCGCCAGTGCGTGCCAATCGGTTGGCAGATGCACATCTTCCCTTGACACTATTCCTAACAGTGTGTGTGAACTACTTTTTATAGGAGTAATAAAAAGCTGAAAGCTGAAAACCTTGCAGATTATTGGGCGACATACTGGGAATAGGCTTCAAAAGAGGCTCTAAACCGAGTGTGACACACAAAAACCTGAACTGTGCTTTTTTAGCTGTTTTACAAATCGCCTTGCTGTTTTACCAATGGCCTTCAGGAAAATGCATTTACAGCCTACGTGATTTTTTTTTGTCACACTCCTACCCCAGAGTGTGACAATTTTTTTTCCTGAACCGATTTCCTGAACTACCTCCAATAGACCTCTCCACCAATCAAATCAATTCAAAAAAAATCTGCAGAACAGACTCCCTCCGTGTTCTTCGAAAAGCATAGCACAGGGTGGTGGTCTCCCATCAACGGACGACAAGTTTTGGCACTCACACACAACCACCAGCACCTTGTGAGCACATGCCATACAAGCACACGAGACTGTTCTTCAAGACTGTTCTTCAAGACTCAACAACCAACCTTTATAAAGATAAATAACAAGCAACAAAAAGGAATGATTGTTTGTCATGTGATGACATCATGGTTGTTTTCCCGTGTTGTCTTCTGCAGTTGTTGTCTTCTGTTTTTTCTTGTTGATTGTTATGTTTGCTGCTGATTACATTTCTTTTGTAACAGGAACTCCATCTTCTGCCTGTGGTGATGTTGATGATGATGGCCATGTTAGAGAGACCACCATGGCATACATCATTCTCACACTGTTGTTTGGTTTAGCATCATTGTTGTCCAAAAGAACACCTGGTTCTGTAATCCAATGTAAATATAAATCTGTGAATTCCATTTTTGAAGAACTAGGTAGGTATTTAATGCCTAGAGCCTACAGGATGTTGGAATGGTCCTTTTGGGCACTCCGCAGTAGAGTTGTTCCAGGATTAGGTGGACCAGTCCAGTACTGGGCTGTGACATAATTTTTTTTTGAATCAAGTTAATCAAAGCTAGTAATTTTACGTGTTATTTTTTTTGTGAGGAAGGACCTACATACCATTTTACGGTACCGATTTCTTGACAACCAGCCATTTTCAACTAACAACCACTAGTGGGCACTAGTGGGGTTCCATGCACAAGGAGCTTCTGCATGGAACCCCACTGGTGGTTGTTAGGTAAAAATGGCTGGTTGTCAAGAAATCGGTACCGCAAACAGCACCATTTTGCAAGATCGGAAGAGATCTGGGTGCAACAGCCACTTTTTGTCCGTTGAGGGAGCCTGCAATGCCCAAAAGAGCACCGGCCAGGTCATCTTCTAATTCAATTCGGATACAAGTATGGCCATACCATAATATTATGTATTCATGTATGAATATGTATATAATAAATATTTCAGTAGTATAAAATTATTAAAATTTGTATACGTATATAAAAATTTTCAACATATATAAAATTATTAATTAATTAATATGTGTATAATTCAAAAATATGAATTTTGGGTCTACGAGGAGTCTACGGACCAGATGTCACAAGTTGGTCCACCTAATCCTGGAACAACTCAGTACCCTAGATCCCTACACCAAAGACAAAAGGAGAAAGGGGGGAAGTAACAAGAAAAGGCATAGATCTGGAGCTAAGAATGGCCTCATCCATTCTACTCTGAGACTCAGTAAATGCAGTCCCCTTATTTGGATTTAGATTTAGATACCATAACCAATTAAACAGACGTGCAGACCATTTTATTAGGTTATGACACCTAAATTGTAATTTGAGGGGAGCCCGGACATGTCCAAAAATCTCAATTCCTGGTCACACGAGAATTTTCTATTGATACATCACCGAAGATATTGGTAGTTAGAAAATTGATTAGAGCGCGTTTGCACTCATTTCAGGTGTGCAGTGACACCCCAGTTGACAAAGACAAACAAAGAACAAAAAATATTATTTTTCAAGTCGGAATCTCATTGAAAAACAACAAGACAAGATGAAGCAGTATCTTACAAATGATGACAAGGAGACGATTACAACAATTATCCTAATGTTAAAATCATGTATCAGATGGTTAGATTAATTATGATTATTTGAAAAATATGATCTAGAAGGTTGGTTGTTGTCAATATCTCTGGTTAATCACGTAAAATTGGGTCTAAAACATTTTTTGGTACTTTTTTTGCAGTCAACGACGGTTCCAATATTTCCTCTGAACACTCTTATTTGCTTCTTGAAATCCATAACCAACCAAATATCAACAAGGAAGAGTAATATATGGTGTGATATCATACTGATTGGTTGTTGTGTTAAAGTGTAGATTATTGCATGACAACGCAATTAAAGTCCAAAAAACTTGGTACTATACTCACTAATAAGATTGTTTTTATCAAGTTCACCCCTTGATAATTCACCCACAACAATCAACTTTAAATAATAAAAATAACAGAACAATCTGTAAAACCACAGTACAACATAAATTGTCACAAATAGGAGACTCCGATTGATTGTTTTTTGCCCACCATTCTTTTGCAAAAAATACATAAACATTATTGGAAAATAATGGCACTACCATAGCACACCTTTCTTTCCATTGCAGGCTTCAATTCTGCCATAATAATTCCAAATTAAAAAGAATAAAGACAAGGAGATGGTAGATTGTTAGTGAAATAAATAGTAATGCATATTTTTTCACTATGATTCAGCAAGCTACTTCAAAACACATTAGGATGCTGATGATTTTTGGGATCTTTTGTTGAGTTTGCTGAGGTGCCACCAGTAACACTTCTGGTTCAATTGCATGCTTGTAGTATGGAAATAGAAACCCAAGTGCTATAGGCAGTACAAGTAGCAGAACCCGCACCCTTTTCCAAGCTATCATTGTGAGCTTATTCCAGCAATCCAATTGCTATACCAGTACTGCTACATGCTAGCGTGTGTTGCAAACTATGTGTTGAAGATGGAAAATGAACAAAAGGTTAATAACCTAACTAAGAGAGTTAACTGGAGTAATAACCTGTACTCTATCTTAAATATGGATGAGGATGAGAGTCCAGAGATGATGGACATATGAGGTGCAGGACCAGAAACACATTGGCATGACAATGGACAACAACTGATGGAATTCTCATGCAAATAGTTTGGGAGTTTAGATAACATTCTCATAATCTATTTAATTTTCTGGCTTGATTAGCAATACAACCACTCAATTCAACAACTAGGTAATATTGTTGCTTTATGGGCATGGTGACCTGTTGAACAGGATTGTAATTTCAACAGAATTAAATAGATTACTGGTTGTGATGTTATCTTCCAATGATGACAAAGAAGTCAAGTTGGACAAGAAGTTGAAGCAGGAAGATGATGGAACCAATACAAGAAGAAAAAGAGACAAGAAAGGATTCAGAAAATCACCAAATCCAACATTTAAACAAACCAAATTCAAAGATGATTATGAGGTATTGGTCAGATTAATCTTTGATTGTTCAAGCATTAAACAAGTGGACACATTCATGGTCACAATGAAGAAAATCTCTATTCATGTTAGTCAAAAATATACCTATGGCAGCAATATTAAGAAGGCAGTAGAAAATCTGAGCATACCTACAATAATGGAACCAGCCAATATCCCAGCAAACTTGTCAAACATTCAAAAGCAGATACTAGAAAAGAAGATAGATGAACTTGTGAAATGCAAACTGACACTCAAGGAAAACATTAGGTACAGGTACCTGATACAACCTTACCAGGTCCAAGTTACCAGGTAGCTCCTACCTGTAGACTTTACCATACTCCTACATGAAACATCATGCCTAGGACAAATGGGAACAAACACATCATCCCATATCCTACTGTTCAAGTACTGGCTGTATTCATACTGTAAAATTAGTGGAATAATTATACCAGGTAATCTGTACCTGACCTGGTTTTGGTACCATCTACAGTACTCTGAAATTAGTGGAAAATATCTCTACTGTAAGTATGTGGTACTGTCCTAGTCGGACTAGGACTAGGTCCTACCTAATTAGTACCCAAGGGTTCCAAGGGGTAGGGTGAGAAGTGCTCCAGCTAGCATGCAAGAGCACAATCTCTGAATCTTGCATGTAGTGCGGTCAGTTGTCATTTGCAACAATCATAACATAGTATTTTTTTCCAAGCTCACAGAACCAAGCACTCCTCAGTTAATCAAAAACAAAGAAGAAACTACTGACATATGGAATTATTTATTAGCTTATGTTAAGTTTGCAAAAAATCTACAATGAATGATATGGAAGTGGAACAAGAAGACACAGCAGGTCTATCTATACAGGCTAGTTTTTCTAGTGATGCCATTAGCAATGTTGGAAGTATTGACTTCAACCTTATTGAAAGTGATCAAGATCATTCACAAATTAGAATGGATGATGCAACAGCTGAAGTAATGTCAAACCTGCAAAATACATTAATGAATGCAGCACCTCTTTCATTTGGGATTTATGCCACAGAAGCTTGGGTTTATGATGAAGATTTGTTGTTGCTCATTAACATTGCTTACAAGATCATTGATTTCCACTGGATGCTACTAAGAAATCAATGGATGCTCTCAACAGGATCACAAACAAATCCAATCCAGCATATATTCTCTGCCTACTCATACAATGCCAGGTGTAGGCATAGCAGGTACCTTATGGTCCAAATCAAGTAGAAGCTCTTCCAAGAAAGATGTAGTGGTGTGGAGAGATCTGCATGCAATTGCAGCCAATCCTGACCAACCTCATGAAGAACAACTTCAGCAAATATCCAATTGGGTACTATGCAATACCACAAAATGTGTTATTGGAAATTTGTTCAATATTGGCATTGATGATTCAATCAGATGAGTATCTGTGAATGGGAAAATATCACTTTCTTTTAGCAATAGTAGTGATAAGAACCAATTTTTCACCAAAGGATCTAATAACAGGAACAGTGGTACTTGAAGGAGGAGCTGTTCAAGTCTTTTGGATTGGGTCAATAAAGGTAGTCCTAATCACGGCGTGACACATAAAACAGTTAAGAGAGGCTTTCCAAATATTTTTGCTGACAAAGCAAGGCTGTCAGGAATATACAATTAGTTGACATGAATAACAAAAAGTTGCACAGCAGTTTCAATCTTGTTAACCCATGACCCCATAAACTAAATCAAATATATTCCAAAGAAACAAACATACTTTGCGTTTCTTCATCAAAATGAACTTTTCAAAAGTTCACAGTACAGCAATGATCTAACTGAAATACCAGAAAGACCCAAGAATACTATTTCTGAAGAAACCATCTTTGAAGAGAACAACATAGTAGGTTTCCATGCTAGTACTTCCAGAATTTGGTTGGGCACAGTTCATTCTGGCTTTTTTGGTTATAGCTATTCTTCTACAAACACTGATCTAGTTAACACAGGAATGGGGCAGGATTTGTTGAGTAACAAATGGAATGCTAATATCACAAGTGTGATAGTGAACAATTTCAATTTAATTGATCTTTTGGCAATGTATCTACTTGAGGATCCCTTGATCTTGACCAATTCAAATTTTCTTGCCAAAATGATGGTACGTCAATAGTGGAAGAAAATAATTGACGTTGTCATCAAAATTCCTTCCTTTTTTTGTAGAACCTTGTTGACTAATGCTATACTTTTCATATATATAATTACAACTTCTTTCTTGATTGTTTGTTCCATAACAGAGAGCTATTACAGATGGCATAGACAATCCATGCAGTACCATGGAGGAAGAAAGCACCACTTCTAACATTTGCAAGGCATTAAAATAGAGTGACTTGATTGAAATACTGGAAACAGCCACATACCCAGTCAGTATCTATCCAAAACCAGATGATGATGTTATATCATATGAAAATCTTCCTGACAATATTGATGAACTTGAAATTATTTAATCTTCTTCCTGTAGCAGGTGACCACTCTGAAGCAACAGCTACATGTTTATTTGATATGATGCTACCCCTTTCATCTTATGGACAATATGCTTCTAGTAAAATTGAAGATTTGGATGAGCAGCCAGGAGCATGCCCCCTGCCATATACTCTAGAACCATCTACTCAAAGAGCAGCATCAAGTACAAAAGACTCTTCATTCACTCCGCAATGAACACCAAGTCCAACTTTATAATGCAGCAGCAGCAGTTGTAGTATCTACCTTGACATAAATTCATTGTCTTGGGTGATGACTCTCCTTCTACCCCTCTCTTTAATACCTTGCTTTGGTGAAGAAGTCATAACCCACTTTGACAGGGTGACACAATAAAATTGAACTTTACCTTGAAACTGTTTTCCATCATTCCATCATAAGTACTTTAGGAATGCCCCCCCCCCCCCCTCTCTGGAATGGCAGTCCTTTTGGATAATATCTGTATGGCGATCTGCGGCTCTCAGATGTAGTCAACAATGTCACATATGCCAATGATTTTTACTCTAAAACTACTTTTCTTCAGTGATTTCCTACTAGTTTGGGTGTGTTTTTCAAAAAGTAATACACATTTCCCTCCAAAATCGATGACAACCAACAAGGTATTTTTTAGCTGGACAGCTTTGAGCTAGCAGATGCTGTCTTTTCTTTTGACAAGCATTTATATTTATGACATGCCAAAGTCAAGGTCCTCCTCCTCATGTAGTGCCACCATGTTCTCTACAGCTTGGTACAATTGTAAATAACATAAAATTCATCACGAAGCAATAGACAAGAAATACTCACAGAAAGCCTGTTGTTCAAAAAAATCTTGTAGCTGTACATATTGTTGGTCAGAACGTGCAGGTCATGAAGTGAAAGGCATGGCGATCGATCATCGATTGCAACCATTTCCATTGTGATCCGGATGGAACACTCACCAATCTCATTTCACATTTCAATTTTTTAATCTCGATCTTTCCTTCCTCCCTTTTTTCCTTCTTTCTTTCCCCTTTTTTGCTTCCTCTCCCCCTCTTTTCTCCCCTTTCTCTCTTTGACTGTCTGCATGGCGGTCTGGCTGACCGTGCAAAGAAAGATGCGAGACCCAATCATATTATGTTTTGGAAAAGGTTATCAGTCAATCATACATGCGCGAATCATGATTATCAATCCGTGCGGTCTGATTGCCTCCATCGCCACTCACAAAAAAGAAAAATTGTCAAAATATGTGCTAACTAGGATGCTTAGCGGGTTGTTGCTCCAGCAAAGAACAAGTAGAATAGTAAATGAATCAAACACCAACCTCTTTAACCTTTATGTTCCATTAAGAAAACGGGCACAATGGTGGATAAAGGTTCCAAGCCTCGTCGTCGACGTGGACGGAATAACAAATCTTCGGATCATCCTTCAAATAATGATAACGAAATTTCGTCTTTTGCTTCCAAGTCAACTGCACCATTTACAAGTGCAGAAAACTTTAAAGCACATAAATCATTATTGATACATTTGACAGAAGAAACGCCAACATGGTATGATTGTGGACGTCATACATCTGGACGCGATGATACCATTTACACTCATCCGCTCACTGCGGCGATATCATCGTCGTCTACAACTTCGATGGTACAGGATTATCGTGCACTTGCCGATTCCGTCTTTCAAACGGAAATGCAATTATTTTCATCTTCCAATGGCAGTGCAGGAAAAGATGAAAAATGGGTGGAAAGTACCATGAAACGTGGTACGTTGAAGGATCGTATTGCGGCCATGAGTGTCGTGGTCTCCCAAAATCCAGTTCATAAATTATATGCCTTGGATGGCTTGTTACAATTGGCAGGTTGTTCCGTCGAAAGTAAGCAAACAAATTCGAGAGTGGCACAAATGGCAGCCGACGCCTTATTGGATTTATTCGTAAATACTTTATTACCCACTCATCGTAAATTATATTCCTTGGATCAGCGACCCCTTCATTTGTATGCGAATGCTACGACGAATAATAGTAATGACACCACTACGACTACGACTACCAGCAAAACATTATCACCAAGAATTTTGTTATTGTGGAGATACGAAGAAGTGCTGAAACAAAAATATCAGTTATTTATTCGTCATTATTTGGAATACACCTTGAATCATCATTCAGGTGCAACTACTGGTGGTGGAAACAAGAATAATACTTCCAACACTGCTGCTGGTGGGTCTAATGTTGAAATGACAAAATTATTTGCCTTACGGACATGCTCCTCCCTGTTACAACAAGTACCGGAACAAGAAGCGTACTTGTTATCCATTGTGGTGAACAAATTAGGTGATCCCATGAAAAAAATTGCTGCCTCGGCAGGACATGAATTACGACAAATGTTAAAGCACCATCCCATGATGAAGGTTGTCATTGCACGTGAAGTGCAACAGCTATCCTATCGTCCACAATTATCACCACGTGCCTTATATAATTGTATTATCTTTTTAAATCAATTACAATTGGAAAAAGAAGAAGGAGAAGAGACAGACAAGGGTGATAGCAATGACAAGGACAAGGATGATGACAAACAGAACAAGAAAAACAACAAAAAATCAACTTCCTTACCAGCATCCTTAATTAATACCTACTTTCGTTTATTTGAAGTTGCTGTACAACAACCACATGGGAAACACGGAAAGAAGCATCCACAAGATAACAGCAACGATCATAACAATTCCATGAAATCAAGATTATTGTCCGCTATATTAACAGGTGTAAATCGTGCACATCCCTACTTACCACAAAAGGATCAACAAATGGAACAACATATTGATACCTTGTATAGAATTGTTCATACATCTTCGCCAGCCACCTGCACACAAGCACTAATGTTGCTCTTTCATTTAGCTGTTGGATCCAATGACAACAGCAATAGTAGTATCAAGGCATCTACGGCTACCAACAAAGTCACCAAGTCACGACAAGATCGTTTCTATCGTGCCTTGTATTCAACATTAGGAGCAGGAGGAACAAATTCTTCATTGGTATCTAGTGGTAAACACTTGACTTTGTACTTTAACTTATTGTACAAGGCAATGAAATATGATACAGATCAAGTACGTGTGATTGCCTTGGCTAAACGATTATTATGTTCTACATTGAATTGTGGTAGTGCACCTGTTCTGGCAGGAAGTATCTTTTTAGTCAACGAAGTTATGAAATATCATCCATCACTTAAAGCTGCATTGCATGAAACATATAATTCTACCTCCAGCAACAATGATGAGAATGATAATAGTAATGATGATGATGGTATTGTCATGTTGGATCCAACAAAACGAGAACCTCATGGTGCACTTGTACGATTCACGGAGAATGGACACACACAAAAGACATCACCATCGGAAATCCTTCCTCCTCCAACGTCTGTACCATTATGGGAAGTATCCTTGGTATCGCATCATTATCATCCATCAGTATCTAAATTTGCCCATACCATGGGAGGTACAATCTCGTATGGTGGTGATCCATTAAAGGACTTTGGATTAGTACCATTTTTAGATAAATTTGCCTATCGTAACCCCAAGAAGAATAGTTTGGCAGGTACGGATGGTAGCGGCGATCCCTCTAGTAACAGACGTGGCGAATCCATTGCCGAACGTCGGTTTGCATCCTCCGTAGGACAAACCAAACAAGAACGTATGACAGTAAATGACCCCAACAAACAAAAATGGGACGAATCGGAAGAATTCTTTCAGACATTCTTTACGGAACGTGCTAGACGCGATGAAATCAAGGGAATCGTCCGTCACAAGTCTCAAGAGGACGATGACAACGAAAAAGTAGCCTTTGAAGAAGCGGATGGAACCATGGAGGCTGCTAATAAAATCGATTTTGATACCCAATTTGATGATACAGATTCCGAAGAAGAAGAGTTTGTAAATAAACTTGCTGAAAACTTAATGGCAAGTTCAGCTAACGCTAGAGGTGGCAATACTGGTGATAAGGCTCATTATGATGATGAAGATCCTGACATGGATGGTTGGAGTGATCTTGATAGCGATGACGGCAAAGAGAAGGGTGACGAAGCAGAGATGGATGCAGCCTTACTTGATGATGATGAAGAGGACAGTGATGTTGATGTTGATCCAGGTCATACGAACGATGATGATGATTTCATGGATGCAGCACAAGATGATAGCGATTCAGAAGAAGGAGGTAATGGAGGAAACTTTGTTAAAGACGAAAGCGACGACGATGAAGATGATTTAGCACTCATTGAGGACGAGCAAGACGAAGATGACGAAATCGAAGATGAAATACACAGCGGGAAGAAGAAACACGCTAGTAGCAGTATTAATAAGAAGAAAAAGCAAACACTTACAGAATCGTTTGTAGATGCTTCTGACTACGAGGAAATCATCAACAAGGCTTGGGAAGAACGAAAGCGTCCTGCCTCGAAAGCCACTTTTGACGATACCCATGCTGACGGTGAAGATGATATTGGCAAGGCGCAACAAGCCAAAAAGAAACAAAAGAAAAAGAACAAGAAACGTCGAAAGCATTAGATATCAAACACACGAACACATCTCAAATTCAGTCACACGTAATACATACAGACGTGGGTAGTCTAAAATAATCTGTTTTTAGAACATTCTATTTTGTATCTATTAAAGAAATGACTACTGTAACTCCAGTTGCTTTATTGGCTTTGTTCTAAAATGATTTTCTTGACACCATTGCAATGTGCCATACCTAATATTGCAACAAGAGCTTGATCTTTTGTATCATCTTCATCGTTTTTGTTATCCATTAATCTTTCAGATGTAAAGTATGGTACAATATCTTTCCCAGTGGCCATCATGAGCTGTTGTTGTACTTCATTTTCTTTATCGTCATCCGATTGCCCTTCTTTTTCTTCTTGTAGAGGATAGCTATTAGTATTTGTGGCAACCGAAACAATAGATTGTGCCAATATAACATCACGTTCTGCCAATATTGGCATGGCTAATACCCTTCCAAAGATAAGTACTTCTAATGCTGCCACCATTAATGTTGCAATCCACGACAAAGGATTTGAATCATCCAAAAGTACAGATAAAATAGATAAGGATACATCATCAGTCATTGTTGCGGCTGTAGAGGTAGTCGTCATATATGTAGATGTTGTCGCATCAAGAACAACATCACCAGCAGTAGATGCCATAATCATAGTCCAAAGGGCAGATGGGGTTTGATCCAAAAAGGTAAGTAGCAATACAATCCCACCAAAAAAGAGTGGATTACGTAACGCAATACCCAATGGATACCGGACAAAGGAAAAGGGCATACTTGCCAGCAAGGCTAAATCAAAATAATCTGGATACAAGGATAATTGTGACTTGCTGTCGTGGTACTCAATGTCCTTATCTTGCTTCGTTGTACCAGTAAGGCCAAAACTTCGCATGAGGATGGAAAAAGAATACCGTACATCTGATCCGATACTAAGTAATCCTTGTGGATAATGTTGTATATGTGTAATGTCTTTTATAGTCCGTTGAAAACATTCCTTGACGCGTGATCCCGTTAATTCAATATTTTGATCACCTAAAATGACAGGACGATCGTAGGTTTGTGCAATGGTTGCGGCTGCTCTCATTTCATTCGGTAATACAACGTCAAACACTTGTTTGAGTACTTTGGTTTGTTCCAATTGCTGTAAGAATTCTGTGGCTTTGGACCATCGTGATGGACAACTTTCGACGAGGACAGCGTATAATTTATTTTGGTTGGCCAATTCTTGTACAATCCGTTGTGATTTCTGAATCGACACAGGATTATAATGCATGCAACCTACTAATATAATTGGGCGTCCGGACTGAGGATCTTTTAAACGAAGTACCTGCAAATCATCCTTTTCATTAGTGTCATTGTCATCACTACTATTGTTCGTCATCCAATAAGGCGCATGGTTTTTATTCGGGCCACTTTTCGTCGTTTTTACAGTATTCACATTCGTATTGGTCACCCACTTACTTTTCATATTTCTAGTAAGAATGGTCGACGGAGGAACGACAGTGAATGCGGTAGTGGAGGACAAAGACAAAGCTAAAAGTGTACCAATTTTCATCATTGCGGTTTTCATAGATATCATCACGGTCAAACAATTATTAGGATCACGCTAGATAAAGAAAGGCAGTGCGTACAATCAAGTCTCGTTTCTCCAGGAAAAACCTAGAATTACCGCAATGGCAGCTGTGTGTTTCGGTATCCTTCTTTGACGACAACTCCTCTTGTTCTCTCGGTGGTGAAGATCTTCAAGAAGCCGGCCTTGACACAATATTGTAATTTGAACTTGATAGACAGATGTTAGCGAGGGCCAGCATAAGACTCTATTTCTATTAATACTCCATTCCTAAATGAGAAAGATGAGGAGAGAAGAACAATTTAGTTATACGGTAATAGTTGTTTTGAAATATTACCGATTCAAATTTGAATATATATTAAATTGTTTCGAAATATTTAACCCGATTATTTGAGTTTCGGGACATTACAGTATAACTATTCGAAGAACGGGGGAGGAACACAAGTCACACAAGGTGAAGTCAACGCATGCAAGACGTCTTGAGGTGTACCAGGTACACTGCGAGCGAGCCAATGTTGGGGAGAGAATGAAGATGACGTCATATTCTAGATTTTCATTGGATTTACTAGTTCCACCGGAGAATACTGTCAGTCTGTCTGTACTTTGCAAACAAGCATTGTCCCGTCCATCTATAATATCTGTCTCATATCCGATGGTCTACTTCTGTTGGGCGGGCTGACTGTAACTGCATTGTGACGTCACTAATGGACTTCTTATGTTATAGAGTTTTTTCGCTCGAATGTTTTTTTCAATTTTTTTGTCACACATACGTAATATCGGTACTAAAGTTACATGGAATTCAACTCGATCCTTGGGAAGAATCTCCAACCAAGAAAAATCATAAGTCAGCCACCAGAGAGAGCGCAAACAACACTCAACACAGACGCAAGGAATAGCAGGAACGTGCACCACTTTTTTCAACCTCACGCATTTACTTCGCATTCAATTACGACGGATCGTTAGAGAAGATACAGTAGTCCTCTGATAAAGAAGCGGGTGGGCAATGATATAAGAGGAATATTACGCGCACACCTTCAGAGAGAACCAAAAAGACTCTGTGACGATGAATTCACTAACACTTCCAACGAGTCGACGATTGTTACAACACCAACAATATTTTTGTAGTAGAGGATCCTCATTGTTGTCATTGAAAAGATGTATACAAAAATCATTAAATCATTCAGCGTTTTCAACGTCCTCCTTCATTTATTCATCGTCATCGTTGCTGCATCCAATGACGAAAATGAGTCAACAACAATGCCAAATAATACCAAAAGCAACTGCACCAAGTACACGAACATTATTATTTAGTACGCAAGCGAATCGTCCAAGACCTAACACCACAACCACCACCAACAGACGACACAATAAGAAAAACCAAGGACCATTAATGAATGAAAGATTAATAGAAACACTGGTGCGTAATAATAACAAGAACAAACAAATGCAATCTAACAATAATACAACTCCTGAAGATGTACAAGTACGGTTAGTGATTGATCAAGGTCCAACGGAACCATCTGTCATTGAAGTTGTGAATTTACTAAACGCAATGGAAACATCTCTTGAAATGGACGTTGACTTAATTGCAGTTGCCTTGGATAAGGACCCGCCTGTCATTAAAGCTGTAGATTTTTCTAAGTTGGCTTATCGACAGCAAAAAGCAGGTGTAGCACCATCCGCAGGAGCAGCCAAAGCAGCAACCAAAACAAAAAAAGGAAAAAAGAAAACAGTCGTAGATGGAAAAGTCACGAAAGAGTTTAAATTTAGGGTAAGCCCACCATGTGGTCATGTCGGATTATACGTTGGTTGGTTTGGAAGATGAATGGAGAGTGCCTTTCATTTCATGTTTAATAGCAGGTCTCCTTTTCGTTCCCAAGAACTCACACCATATTTGCATACTCTTTCCGTTTTCCTTCTCTTTAGGCAAAAATTGAAACACACGATTTAGAACGCAAAGTTAAAAACATGATTCAATATTTAAGTAAAGGACATAATTGTCAAATTACAGTAAGCGCAAGTCGAAGATGTTTAAGTAGGAATCCGAATGCAGCTATTGATACCATTACCAAAGTGAAAGAAGGTATAGCCGTTGAACTACCAGACAATGCAGCAGAAGGAAAGTTAAAACACAACGAAGAAAAAACATATGCTTCCTTGTTAATGACACCTGTGGGACGAAAGAAATGAAAAATACAATGTGCATAAATGAATGAACGAGTGGATACCAATTTTGAGCCGCGCAGAAAGAGAAAGGCATAAAAATCCAGACAGCACAACATACCATGCACATGCAAGAAGAATGATATAGATACTTCTTTTAAAATATAGATACTTCTTTTTAAAAAAAAACACTTAGATTTTGTTGTCATGCCACGTGCTTGGTCTTCTGCGCACAGTGTCATGTTCTCCACGGCGTATTCTATACTATCAGATCACATGTATAACAAAGCGTCCTCCTCATTACAAACACATGCCTAACCAGATCAGTTTTACCAGAGATTAATACAGAAATGAAGAATTTTGAAATGACCAATATATATATATATGTGTGTGTAATGCCACTATTGTTTAAACTATGACGTCCTGCCCCAAGAAACAGAGAAACAGAAAGGCTCATACGCAGGCGTAATCATTGAAACAAGATTTCTTGTTACCATGTTGTTCCAAAAAAATTTATAAAACTGTCTGTATTTGTATAACCATGTAGTTCGTAAGCAAGTAAATTCGAATGTATATATATATAGATATCTCGGAAATATATTTCATCTGTTTCTGTGTTTCTCGCTCTTGCTCACACCATTCATCGTGACCTGAATTAACATTATCTGTATTCAGAATCTAAAATATACTTCCCCGCCTTTGGGAACACATCTGCAAATGCTTTGTAATTTGCTTTACGAGATGGTTGGATTGCAAATGCAACTGTACGGAATCGTCCTTGAAAGTCAGATGTAGCCAGTATATCTCGAAAGGTTTCGGCAATTTTGGTTGGATTATTCCCATGCACACCACACCCATAGGCACATAGCACCAAATCAGTGCATTCGTGTTCGGCAAACATGCATAATGCTCGGAAACAACGATCATACATGGCTTCCTTGATGGGTATCGTCTCATAATCTTCATTGCGTTGCTGTGCACCAGGCGTTTGTGCTTTGGGTACTGAATTAGTTTCTTGACATTTTCCCAACACGAATGCGTTTGGTGCCGGTATAGAAACGAATGAAAATGTTTGATACGTATCTAGTAAGTCACCCTGAACCGTATCCTCACGAATGACAGGTACCTTGGGTGAAAATATGGCACATGCACTTGAACTACCCTGATACTTGGGTTTGTTATTGACGTAATAGTAATGATGTGGTACATTTTCATATTGCTTCAAGCAGGGATATAACAAACTTGCACGACATATACAATCTTCTTGCGATATCGTACCACGACGAAATTTACCCCCTGGATTTTTACCACTGGCTGAATTTAATATCCCAATATGACCATCCTTGGGATACCTACCTTGCAAGTACATACCAACATCTAAGGAAGATCCATAAATTATCGAAATTGTTGTTGTTTCAAAAGTTGCTGTTTTTTGTTGTATTGACTTTGTTGGAATGACAGATTTAGGTGACTTTCTTGATGGATCATTGTTATCATCCACATTGCTGTTGTTGGATAATAACGTTTTCGTCTTTGCCTTTGTCGTTTCCGCAGCAGCATCAGGTGTGAAAATATGCGATGAATGATAATGTATAGAATTATCAATTGAATACTGTAATGCCTTTTGAATGTTAACTCGCTGACCCAGTAGATTTACGTAACTACCAGATTCGGCAATAGAAACTGTTTCATTTGCAATGTGTTTCAACCAACCACGCGAAAATGTTAATTTGGAATCTGTATGGCGTGGTACACCACCATTTATATTATTTGCAGCACCAATACTAGTCCTAGGACTACTCATATGGGCATGACCGCTATCACCAACAGATTTTGGACTCATACTATTATATTATTTTTACCTTTTAGTCGTTGTGTTAACAAGTTGTATACTAAATGTTGATCTAGACTGACACTTCTCGAATGACGCAATGAATGTGTTTGATCAAGTGAAATTATTTTTGGTACGGTTTAATTGTGAAGGAAAAAGAAAATGTTCCATGTGTTGGACCAGGCTCCTTTAGCACAAGTCATTCAAAAAACGATGGCTAGTGTTGCAGATACAATGCAATAGTGCTAGAGACAGATAATAGTTAGTCCTTGCATCAATGGACCGTCAAGCTCTACAGGATACGTGTATGTATCAAGCTAAGTATTTCGAACCACGATCGTTTCTTGTTTGTTGAATGTTTGTGCCGCAGTATCGCACAATCTTTTTTACCAGGTACTGTACCTGGTAGTCCTACTTAGATGGTGAAGCAATAGTATCACACAAATGCAAGAAAAAGGTCTCCAAGGAACACACATACGTGTTGGCAAGAAGGAGCAAAAGGAAGGACCAGGTACCAGGTACCAGTTGTACCTGGGACACCTGCGGATTTGTGCCAAATCCATATTTGACGTCAT
>WKLE02001478.1:23191-48330 GCA_014885115.2 Asterionellopsis glacialis | reverse complement strand
CTGTTTCTAAGAGAAGTGCCTTCAAATCTACTTCTCTTACAGTACCAAAATCCCCGGACAACAATGACCGGGAAATTTCCATGTGAACAAGAAGATGAGGTTGTATTGACTCCTGGTACATTTGACAGAAGTACGGTACTGTACGTTTGATGATTCCCTCTTGGGTGTCAATTAATCTAATGGATGACCTCACACGTTCATAAGAAGTGGTCAAAACCTCTACCTGGTACTCTAGAGAGAGCAAGTTGCAAGTAGCAAGTAAAAACACGAATGGAGCCGATTCATTCGATCGATCACGGGTATTCTGGTGGGGTGTATGTATGACTTTTCGAATCTCTGATCAACGGAAAATAGAATTATACATTCACAATGATTTATATACATATTTTTTTTAAATAGTTTTTGAAGGCAAATTTGGTGGGATTGCCTCGCTCGTTATCAGCGAAGGCCAGACATCCACGAATCAATTTCGATGACGTCATGATGAAACAACCTGCGACTCGGCTATCGTAGAAGCCACGTGTCAATATACGGAGCTCGAAAGAAAAATCCGCGCTTTCGGCGAAAACTTCTCAGGCATGTTTCGGAATGGTCTCAGCCAAAACATACTGAGATCTACATCAATTGTACAGGCAGGTCTGACTGAAGCAAAAGAAAGCACATGTCTCTCTTTAAAGACTCTCTTGCTGGTGGTGTGTGTCCGCTGTATGGTGCGTGCCATGCTTTTCTGAGCTTGATGCAACGCTTGAAAAACGAAGTCTCTGCAGTTCGGATAGTGTAGAATTTATACCAATTTCTACACAAAACACTCAATCCGGGAATTATTTTTATAAAACTGTTAATGAGTCTCTACGAGGCTGACTGAGCTATCAACAGCGACAATGTCGACCACAACAGCAGAACCATCGGCAACACTGCTAAGGGAATGGAGCTATTCAGAGCGTACTGTTAGCGCTCAGGATGCAACAATTCCCGAGGACGTTGAAAATGTTCCTCCTGTAGCACCTGCAGTTCTCGTGAACGAAGCAGAAGAATCATCTCCAACGAAATTCTTTTCACAATCCTACTCGTACCCGGTAGCATCCTTCGTAACCAATCTCGTGCGACAAGCTTCACATACAATTGATCACTTCCACACCAGTGTGACGGAACTTGCAGCCTGTCCAGACCAGGAACGGGAAGTCGTTCAGCAGCAAGCACAACACGATCACCATGAAGATGACATTCCATTGAGTGTCCGCAGCGAATTCGCTGCTGCGCCCGCGCTTGCCGTTGACACAACCAGTGCAGAATTCACCACTCGCTCTGCACCAGCAGGAGTGGGCCATGATCATCCAAGTACTCCAGATGAGAATGACTACATACTTGTTGATGGTGATCTGATTGATGCACCCCAACACTACTATTACGAAGAAGCAGTGGAAAGACTCGAAGCGAAACGAGCATGCCGTCTAAAGCGTTTCAAGAAATGGATTAAAAAACGAGTATCACGATCTCCAAAGTACAGCGAAGGAAAGCAGCAGCAAAAGAGTAGCCGAACAAAGAAGCACAAAAAACGTAACCGCAACAGAACAGCATCTAGTGAAGTTATTTTCGAAGAGCAATTATCACACTCTGCCGGTGATGAACAGACACCACCGCAACTGGCACAACACCAATTACAAGAACAATTGCACGCACTCGCGGAAGCAACAACAGCATTTCAGCAAGCTCGATTGGTAGGTAACGCTGTCTATGAGGAGAATGGAGAAGTCAGCACAAGGTCTGTGGCGAATACAGATCTAGTGTACGAGGAATGTGCAGTGGCAGCAGCATATATTGAAGCAGAGGAAGATGACAAGTTGGATGATGTTCTTTATTCTACTACTCCACGAATCGATGCACCTAAGGTGGATCCACTTCACGAACACCTTGCAGAAGCACGCCGGGAGGAAGAATCTAGTGAACATGACTCCTCTTGCTCATCATCATTATATCATTCATCGCCACCACCAACAGCAGCAACCAGACAACAACAAATTCCGTTGAGCCGTGCTACGTCTTGGAACAACGCGGACGATCAGGAAGTTTATAATGATACTCTCAAACTATTCATGGTTGGCGCACCAGGTGTGGGGAAATCGACTCTTGTACGAAAGCTCCGCCAAAAGTCACCCCACAAGAAGGGTCGGCGTTCCA
This sequence comes from Asterionellopsis glacialis, assembly GCA_014885115.2. Taxonomy (NCBI): domain Eukaryota; phylum Bacillariophyta; class Plagiogrammaphyceae; order Rhaphoneidales; family Asterionellopsidaceae; genus Asterionellopsis; species Asterionellopsis glacialis. The sequence goes on along the minus strand of WKLE02001478.1, from coordinate 46,152 downwards.
CTATGGAACGTATGAGTGTTAGCGTTCATGACTGGACACCCACAGTAGGTGGTATTGAACAGCAACAGCAGAACTCCATACCCGCTAGGTCTTCGACAAACTCAACATCAACAGCAATGCTTAAGGAAGGCGATCGAAAAATTCGTTTTTCAGTGTGGGACATCAATGAGGGTATTACATCAGGAACACACCCAGCCACCCAATCCGTGTTCTTCTCCAGTGATTCACTGTACGTTTTAGTATGGGACATGGCATGGCACAATCAAAAAACACACCGCCAACGCAGTCGTGCAGGGTACTATTCGTCAGATTCTTCTTCTGACGACGATGACGATTGTGATGATCAAGATTACTATTCTTACGAGGAATCGAACAGGCAGGCCGACCTAGCACTCGAAACAGATATCCAGGAACGTGTGTTGAAATGGGTTGATCAGATTGCCTTGACGTGCTCAAATTGTGCCATCTTACCGGTGGCAAATATCCCTGAGGGTATGGACGAAGTGGAAGCTCAACGCAGATGCAGTATGATGCAAGCTCTTCTCGTTCAACATGTGCAAGGACATACAAAATCACCCAAACTGGTTGGTGACGATGTTGTCCTGAAAGTAAGAGTCAATTCGGATGGCAACGAACTTGAAGAAACTATTATGGCTGCTATCCGTCAAGAGCAGACATTGTTTCCACATGTTGGATCCCCTGTCACAAGATCAGTTGTGGATGTCTTGAACACAGCTCGTCGTCTGAAGAAGGAAGAAGGTCACAGGGTTGTTCTTCTTGATCAGATTGTTGTTGAAGTTGGATTGCCCCAAGAAGAGGTAACCGATGCCTTGCGATTTCTATCAAGCATTGGAGAATTGCTTTACTTTGGCGGTGGCAGTGGATCATCCAATAGCAAAGTGCTTTCACAGTATGTAGTGCTTTCACACAAGTGGTTGGTATCAGCCCTTTCCTGTATTCTCAGGAATGATCTCAAGCGCGAACTAGCCGAAGTTCGTTTATTCATGAATATGCAAGGTGAATACGGTGGCAAGCAATACATTGAAGACGATGTATCACGCACGTTACTAAAGGGATGCAATAATCATAACAAGGGTAGCAACTCTTACTGCCCCATTTTGAGCTCAAGCGATGCTGCAATGTTGTGGGCGGAGAGAGACTTTATGCGTGCAGCTGCAAACCGAACAGCAGAGATTAATCCCAACACTGAATCTGATAGTATGTTCAAGTACCTTGAAGAATTGTTGGTCTTTTCTGGTATCCTTTTACCACTTAACGTACCCACCGAGTCTCAAGGGCACAAAGTATTCTTTGTCCCAAGCCTTGTACCTCAAGCTACTCCTGATATTGATCAGAACGTATGGACGTACAAGTCTAACGAGAGCTATTTAACAACTCTATGCCATTCATGGTTGCTTCGAGATGGTGCACCATCTAATATGATGGAATTTATTACCGTGTCTCTCATAGAAGACCTTTATGAGTTTGCGAAGTGCGTGCGTCCTTCACCCAAGACTATCCACAGAGCAAAGACCTATCCCATGGATGCATCCCGCAATGACACTGCTTCGAATGAGGAAGAAACAATTGAAAGCATTAAGATTAGACAAGTAATGTGCTGGGACTCTTCGTTCCTTGTCACCATTGGATATATCTACCAAAACGCCAAGACTGGCGAATACCGTGAGAGCACCGCTGAAGTCTACGTTGCCTTGGTTGATCACGTTTCCAACCAGTGTGTAGCTTCCAGTGCTATGCATAGTGGGATGAAGCGCCTTATTGTTTGCGGTAAAGGTCAGGTTGGTCACCATGGCCGCAAACTGTGGAAGGGCGGCTACGGTCTTGTCCTGGATAGTATCAAGGCATCCATGGCAAACTTAGCCATGGTAAACGTAGACCGTCAAGTCGTATGCCCTGACTGCCTCGCACAATCTCATCCTAGTATGGCAAGTACATGGAGCTGGGATGATGTACGCGCGGAGAACGAGAGAGGTTATTCCAGTGTGGTGTGTATGAGAGGTCACAGGATCAACACAAACTTGGTTTGTGGCACATGCAAAAAGAAGGATGAACCCAATGGAATCCACCACAGTATTGCCCCTCGAGTACCTGTGTCTAGCCTAACTGGTGGTGTGGTTGTTGTGGCACTATGGGACGAGGACTCTCAATCAATCCAACAAGTTGGCTCTGGATTTGTTGTGGATAAAAAGCAGGGTCTTATTGTGACAGCTGCACACACGCTATTCGACATGAGGAATGGTAAGCACTTTGGAAGAGCTTACCATGGACTCAAAAATGCCAAGGCGTTGATTGGGGTGATCCCGAGCGTCGATGGCACTGCAGCAGTGTTCAGATATTCGGCTAACATCGTAGCTAGTGATGTAGCCAATATGGATGCTTGCGTTCTTCAAATTGTTTCGAAGTTTGAGCATGATGTTTCCTGTGACGGTGACGAATGTTCTCACGAGCCGGAAATTCTCTTCAAGGGCGACGCCAGGGCCCTCGAAGGGGAGAACCTTCAACAACTTAAGTTGACGAAACGTTTCGTTCTAGAAGAAGCCATTCGTGTCCTAGGGTTCAATCAGGGAGGTGAAGGGCTTCTCCAGGAAGGAAGCCACGTCAACAGGTATATTGATGTTGCAAGAGGTTATGTGAGCAAGATATATAAGCCTCTTCCCGATGATAGTTCTGACTGCTCTTTATCGTCAGGACAGATGGAACTTTTGACGAATAATGCCTACATTCCTCGCGAAGAAATTGTCGCCATGTGTCCCACTATTAACGGCCATAGCGGCGGGCCTTGTGTTAACGGAGAAGGACGTGTGGTTGGAATTGTCAGTCGGGCAGATTCTACCGATTCTCAACGTTGCTATCTTGTTCCTGCGAGCGAGTTAAAGAAACTTGTCGCAAAGGCTAAGAAAGGGTTGCCTTCAACGCCGATCAAAAATTGTACAGCTATATAAACTTTTATTTCTACATGTTGCATCCAGTTAGCGAATAACTATTTTGCATTTAAAAAGTTAAAAATACATAAAATACATGTTTTCTTGAAAATCTGAGTCCAGCATTGATGGCACTTGATATCCTTCCATTAGTTTGGATGTGGGTTGAATATCGACCAAGCTCAGGAGGCGAATATATTTAGGTTAGTGGGACTTGGCGTGTGCGTCGAATAGAAGAATGTTCAAACTAAAAACACACGTTCCTTTCTGTGCACGACTGAGTGTTGATAGTGTCAATTTAAAAAATGTAAATTTCATTACTGATTTTAAATAATGGTTGGAAGCTTTGAATGAATTCCGATGATACCTCTCTCCTAATCTGTTTCCTTGAGCCACAAGGCAGAAAACATGGACTAATTGTAGAGAAAGACTAATTGTAAAGAAACTGAAAAATTACTTTTCACTACATTACTGTATTTGTCTAGAAATTTCCTTTCAGAGCGGACTAATTGTAAAGAAACTGAAAAATTACTTTCTACTGCAGTACTGTGTTTGTCCAGAAATGTTGCTTCAAGAGCATAACTGGTACTGTACACCATTATGCATGTACTTACTATTCTTATTTATTTCTATGTGGAATGATGAGTGTAGGACTACGAATACATCGATTTTCAACATTGATCATCGAACATGAAGCGAACCTCAAGTCTGTCGCCACCGTGTCTCTTTTGTAGGTGATACGTTCTTTCATACTCGTAGTCCTGGTCCTAGATGACTTACGAATAGACTGAACTGGTGCTGTAACAGGTTCGCGCCTATTGGAAATCCTTTCTCCTCAAAAATTGATAGTGGGGCTATGGCAGAGACCAAGAAATACTTAAGGACATAAGAACATGATATAGTTTACTACCTATATTAAGAACGTTCATTCATCCAAGACTCAAAGAAGTGAATTTATCCGACGTGGATTGATCTTACGTAATCTATGGCTGTGTACATTAAATTAAGAGATAGGGAGATAGGGGGCACAACCGAAAGAACAAAAAAGAAACGACGACAGTAGATGAAGTCTCGATAGGCAGAAACGAGAGATATTATCCAGAACGCAAACAATATCAGGAGTATTAGTATTTATATATATCAATATTAATTGATAATTTTTTTCTTGAAAGGGGTATTGGAATAGGCCTCCTCGGCAATACCATGTACGAAACATTAAATAGAGAAAAAGAAAATTCGCTTTCACTCCATTTCTTTGCTGGTTTGACCATGCAATTTACAACCGCACAATAAAAAAATAAAGTAACCTTGGACATTTCAAGTTACCCTCAAAACTCCACACCGGTAATAAATAAGCGCGGTGTTTGAAAACGCTACCTGCCTAGTACCAACCGGTTGACCACTAGTATTATACCACTTTATGTTCTGCAATGAAAAAATTCATTAGAATTATCGATGTACAACAAAACCTCATGTGCTAAGACCTAGTCCTAGTTTGTCCCGGCTTTGATTGCACATCAGGTAATTATTTAGGAAATTAATTAATACTTTTTATATTGAAGAATGTTTCCAGATTGAACCAAAGTACATACACCAGGTACCAGGAGTATAGAGTATAATCCAATCATCAGTTAAAATCTATGTTTATTCAAGTACTGGAATCAAGTGAAGACCTGCATTTCTGATATTAAGACGAGTAGCTTGAAAGTTATGAAATTGTGTTGCCAATCCCCAAACGATTTGCACTCTGCTGACTCACGAGTTGAAGCCCAGGATTTTATTAAATCAAACTTACACTATCTCTCAATGGAATGCATATATTGACGAGTTGAACTAAAATTCATAAATGGAATCAAATAATGCTTAATTAGACAACTGTAATAAACCACTTGCCGCAAAAGATGCATTGAACATTGTACTTCATCCAATTGTTAGGAATATTCTATATCAGGGGTATGTTTATTGCACAGATTTGATACAAAAACAGATTAAACAAAAGTCAGATTCTCCCTAGTTCTGAAGCGAGATTTTTTCTATAGAATTAAAAATGTATTATGTGAACATTGTAAATTGTAAATGTAAATATTATATACCATGCAGAGTAAAAAACTAGTCAGATTCCATGTTTTGAAGTGTGATTTTTTCTATAGAATTAAAAATGTATCTTGTGAACATTCTAAGTGTAAATAATATATAACATGCATAGATCGCCATGAGCATATTATGCTGTGACTGAGGTCTTCGTATTCGGTTCCAGAAAAGAATAGAATTGAAAAAGCTCGGCAAAGTCTTCTGACAAAATCTCGTCATCGCTGAAACTGCAGGAATCTTCTTCTAGAGAGATAGGATCTAATGATTCAAGGTCCAACACAAGTTGAGAATCTTGAGATACATTCTCCAATTCCTTTTGGTATGAAACATCGAGTGATACATTCTCCGATTCTTTCTGGTATGAAACATCAAATGATGGTATTTCTTGGAATATATTTTTTGATTCTTCCTGTTGTGGAACATCATAAACATCAAGCGACGGTGTGTCTACTTCATCCTTAGCTTCATTGATCAATTCAAAACCAGCACTCGACACGATGCTTGTCAAACTTGGTTGTTCCATTTTATTGTTTGCCTTCAATTGCATCGTTTCTTGCTGAGTGTCGCGCACGATGTATTTGGGAGGAAGGTACCACTGATTCTCGAAAGTCTGGAAAGTTGAGTCCAAGGGTACCATGGAGTAGAAGTTGGGCTCGAGTCTTACATCTGTGCGCTTGCGAACTCCAGTTCCTTTGACGCGGGTCCTTGTGATACTGTCAAGCAACAATGGACTTCCTCGAAGAAAATATTCGTGGTAGTATCCACCTTTGTCGGCGCCTGTCGAAAGTCTCTGGAATCCATAAAGATTCAGCTGACGTTGGAAGGATGAGTACTTGGTCTGACGGAAGAGCTTGGGCATGATGTCCTTGATGAATTTCTCGGGTTTGTGTACAAGGAAGCATCGACCATGAGGTTGCCATGACACGATTTCTGTTTGACCATTCTTTTCGACGGTCTTGAGCATCTCATAAAGCATATGAGGGAAGGGCATTCTAGGCACGTGGGGCTTCTTGGAGGATCTGTTATCAGATGAAGGGGGGGCTTTTGAAATCATCATTGATGGAAATGCTTTCAGTTCTTTGAAGTCTTGTTGAATAGTGTTGATCTGGTGTATCTCTGGTCGATGAGAAAAAAAAATGAAACTTTAGTGTATAAAACTTGCTTAGTTTTTCCTCGCACAAAAAATATGCGGTGTTCACAATGGAACCACGAGGAGCTGAAAAAAATCGAACAACCCACAAGTCGTCCCACAGTGTTACTATGAACGACACAGCAAGTACAGGTACAGGCAATAGGTAGTCCTACAGAAAGGAAAGTTCATAGGAGTACTATTTACGAGTAGGATCTCTATGCCCTCTAAATCCTATGCATGTACTGTAGGTCCTAGTTCGTACGAAATAGAAAAAAAAACCTGAAGAAGACCTACGAATACATTATCAGTACTAAAGGTTACGTCGAACCTACATACGATATCAGATTTGCTAACTTTTTATGCTTGTTCCTCAAAACAGCTTCAAAGCGTGAGTGGGCAGATTTACTCCGACCAAAAAGTTCTGCCGTAGTACTTTTTAAATAATACGATTTTCAGTCTTGGTGCAAGGCCCTAAAAAGCTATTGTGGATGGGGGCTGTTTCAAGTTGCAGTACCGTCTTTGATAATAGCAATGGTGAAAGCTAATTTAATAGCCCTCCGACGATTATACGACATAAAAAAATCGATCTGTTCTCTATATGCGTCTGTCATGCAGAGTAAAGCAACGCCACTACTAGAGGTCCTATATAATAATATATCCTCTACATAAACAGAAATGGTGTTGTTGGTCGTCGACAATTCCTCTCGACCTATTATTACCGGTCGGAACCTACCTTACAGGTACAGGTACAGGAATGTGCACGGCTAGTTCTGGTAGGACTACCAGGTAAGAGTTTCTAGACTTCTTAAGGTACTAGGACCCTACAGGAATGTTACGGTAAGGTCTACTTCTGGTAGGACTACCAGTGTAGGTACAGTCAGTACATTACTTTCGTATTAAAGTGAATGTACGGGAAGCAGTCGTGCATTCTTCATCGTCCCTGGGCCATTGGTAAAGGCACAATGTACGGATGGTTTCGAATACACTGTATTTATCTGTATTTTTCAAAATCGAATTCGTTTTTGCTGTTTTCAAGGTTTCTTTTCGACCAAACCTGTAATTTAGTACTTAATGTACGAGCTCCGACTTGCGCAGATTCTGCACCCCCCCTTCTCGTGCATTTCAACACAAAAAAATTTTACGCGAGAAACTCCACACAAAAGTGAGCTCATGACCTATTTTCAAATGTCAAAGTGACAGTATTCTACGGCGGGAAAATCAGGAAATTCAAACTGATCGACCAAATGGCACCGCCGCCATGGCCAAAAACCTAACAATCTGCCTTAGAATAGATCGCTTATTGTCATCTTAGAAGGGACGGATACAATTATGGTCCGCAAGACTACCAAACATCAACAGAAATGCAGATTTAAGCCTTTGCAAGAGTGTTGGGCGAGATAGAACATCACATCACGTAGCAACACTAGGGGAATGTTCCAGATCAATGATAATCAACAATCAACCAATTACATATATAAAAAGTCACACTAAATACATCCCACTAGTGGCTTATTGTCTTACGAAGATTGTCATCTTAGGAACGGAAAGAAAATTGTTGTCTTAGGAAAGAATGAGCCGGCGGCCAGCGGTAAAGTGAACGTCATTGTTACCACAGTAGAGGACAGCAACTTTCCGCGAAAATGTGCGCGTGATCCAGCCAAGATCCTTCAAGAGCTGAGAGGGGGGGGGGTCAAAGTCTGCGCTAGTCGGAGCTCGTACACTATTTAATATCATCTTGCTGTAAAATAGAATTTGACTCAATTGTATTTCATCCTTGAGAAAGAATAGTTGATGACACAAGTCAGAAATCCTGGGAACATTACATCTGTCTATACCGAAGCACGAAACGTATACTTAACGAACTGTCCCGACTAAACTTGAATGCATTTTTATGTCATTGAAATGATACATGGCAGAAATCTTCGGTACATCTTCTAAATATTCCGTCCAATGTGATACGATTTCAAAGGCCAAAACTTAAATTTTCATAGGGAAAACATGAGAATTGATACACAACATGCGAACAAGGCTCTAACCAGCGGTTTTCAAAAAACGATATACATGAGTATGGTCTACAATAGAATACGGTTGTTCTTGTTCACATGGGTTTCCCCGTCATTTTTGTCCGGGGATTTTGGTACTGAAGACGTAGATTTGAAGGCACTTCTCTTAGAAATGATTTATTTACTGAGCATTTTGGGAGTGTTGTCACCTTTGGTGATTTTGCAAAAATGACAGGAGTGTCGAGGTGGATTTCACAATTGAAGACAAGGAGCGGTACTCAAAAATTTTCTTGGACAAACGATGGTACGAAATCGACGGCAAAGAACAATGGTCACATCAACACCATTTTTTAAATCAAGATTTAGATCACCATAACTTGAAAAACTAAGCATAATGTTATAAATACAAGGATTATATTTAATATAGTTTCTTTGAATGAATGTCTATTGGGGTTGATTTTTGTCTACTGTGGGGAAAATATTGTTTTTACTGGTCCCATTGAGGAAAATATTGTTTTTACTGGTCCCATTGACACCCATATCTTTTTTTCTTCTATGATTCAATCCATTATATGCTATAATCAACAAGAGTAGTAGAATTGAAAATTATCACTGAATTTTGTTCCCTGAAGTGCATGTGAGGTGGGGTTGATTGTTGATTGTTGATTGTTGATTGTTGTCATATATTTCATCTTGTGGAGTATATTTTTAAGATTTTTCTGCATAAAAAAATCCACTTTGAATTTACAAGGTTAATCTAATCATACCACCTGTCAATCATTTCAATAAAAACTTGAAAATTTTGATTGTTGGTATATTTAAAAAAATGAATAATTGTATTCAAACAAGGGCACCAAACGTAACATGACAGTCAAAATCATGAAATACTAACTTTTGACAAGCACCTACAAACTGTGCTTTTGTGTTTGTGGCTGTTCTGTTACATATTTTTATTCTGTGTCTCTCCTTTGGGTCCTCTTGGTTGGTACTAACTATTGACAGACTAATATCAGTTTGTCCTTGAAAACCCTGTGAAGAGTTTCAATTGGTCATTACTAGTACACAAAAGCTACACCAAAAAGCTACGTAATCCCTGGTTATTTAGGACTAGGAAACTGCAGGATGAACATTCACCATGAGTACACTACAAAAAGGGAGTAGATTTTGCTGGAGTGAATAAATTACGACCTATTTTATCTAGTTCTAAAAAACACTCACCAATTCACTGTTTTGTCTTTGACACCTATTTTGAGTATGGGTTCCTACAGCCAAGCTACTTAGAGTTCAGTTTTGGCGGAGTTTGTTTTTACCATGTGAACCAAACTCCCCAAGGCAGCCAATGAACGCCCACCAGATCACCTGTTTGGTGTCATTACTGGAGTTGTACTGCTATGGAGTGACTGTGCATCATTGCGTTCTGATGTGATGCATCACGCCCTGAGTCGTGCTGCATCGGTGACATCAGTGAATCTTTGGACATGGTGTCTCACTGCACATGTCTTGTCCATCATGTCATCGCATCACAATACGTCTATACTATGTTTGATTGACATCATTGTGTGGGAGTGGTACCTATCGCATGACTCACCTACTGCAGTACCTGACAAATATTTGCCAAATACTAAAAATGTACTTCAGACAAAAAATGAGTTTTTGTCCTAACTTTCAAGCCAGCCAGACCAATTTTTGAGCATGCTGGATGATTTTTTTTCAATATAACATCATTAATTTCTGATTAAAAATGGCTTACACATACCCTGTATTTAAATTTATTAGTGTATGTTAATTGTCAAATATTATTATTTTTTAAACCCTCTCTACAGGGCTTCTACAGGCAAAATGTCACAAAGTGGCTCACCTAATTCTTGAACATGCCATCTGCCACCTTTAGTAAATATTTTTTATCATGCAACAAGCATGTATCCCTTTAAATCATATATCATTCACTTATCTAGATAATATGAGCATCAAGGCACTGAGTTGTGTAGCCTTCTGCATGTTACTTTGTTGTTGTTGATTGTTGCAAAGAGGTACATAAAATTTTATGTTCAACTCCACAGATATCTAAGTAGCGCAGAATGACATAATTACCCTTCCCAGTGGATAGTTTGCATACTAAAGTGGATGTTGAGGCCCATGGCCTGCATCAGATTGGTTCCAACGATCATGTCATACTGAGCATCCGCTGGGTTTGTGCGTTCATCCACGTGACAAGACCAAACTATTGTCTTTTTGTCAGTGAACTCCGGGAGTGTAAATTTTATTTGCACTTTCTGCTTAGTGATAAAGTTACCACCCATGGTGTTCCACTGCGTAGGTTTAGGGTTTTTGTAAGTACTGGCCTCCCCCGTTCGACAAAATCCTTTAGAATGATTGTCACGGTAGTACCAGTGTTGAGTAGGAACCCCATGGGAATGAGCTCGCCATCCTGGTTTATTTCCTTGCCCACTACTTCAGTAGTGTGATGCGTAGATTTTTGTCTTTTTGCTTTGGGCTGGCTGTGCAGCATATTATATAATTGTTCTACATTTGGGAAAAGGTTGGAATTGGTGTAGGGAGTAGGCGTAAAGTAATCAATATTATGGGAATGATGATGCATGCTATTGATCTTGGAAATACAGGTATGGTAGCCAATGCAAATTCAAAAAATTGACCAAACCAATCTAATCACAAAAATGGCATTTTTTGTGTATATTTTCATCTATTTTGGTGAGAAATGCATTATCAAACATTTAAACCACATATTTTTGAAGTGAATGTCCTGCGTTTAAAAAAATATAGTTTGGCTACAATTTGAAATGCACAACATGGTTGATAATTTCAAAAATTAGTCAAAATTACCCCAAAAAAATGTAAATTTCAAATATTTCTTGAGTTGTTCCAGGATTAGGTACTGGACTGTGACATAAAATTTTTTTTAATCAAATTAATCAAAGCTAGTAATTTTACGTGTTATTTTTTTGTGAGGATGGATGGACGTACCATTTTTCCGTACCGATTTCTGGACAACCAGCCATTTTTACCTAACAACCACTAGTGCGGTTCCATGCACAAGGAGCTTCTGCATGGAACCACACTGGTGGTTGTTATGGAACTGCACTAGTGGTTGTTAGGTAAAAATGGCTGGTTGTCCAGAAATCGGTACCGCAAACAGCACCATTTTGCAAGATTGATCGGAAGAGATCTGGGTGCAACAGCCAATTTTTGTCAGTTGAGGGAGCCTGCAATGCCCAAAAGTGCACCGGCCAGGTCATCATTGTACACAAGTCTGCCATGCCATAATATAATGTATACATGTATTAATATATACAGGTTAAATATTCTAGTAGTATAAACGTATATATAAATATGAATACATATATAAATTTTTTTCAAAGTATATAAAATTATACATTCATGAATATGTTTATAATTCAAAAATATGAATTTTGGGTCTACGTGGAGTCTACGAACCAAATGTCACAAGTTGGTCCACCTAATCCTGGAACAACTCTCTTCTAACTTTTATGAAATATAATCACTAATCACTTTGGCATGTATTTTGGCCAAAATTATAATTCTATATAGCATGTATGTGAAGGTCCCATAACCTTCATTAATCACCAAACTTATCCTTGGAATTGTCAATTCTTTTGGTGGTAGATTATAACAATTGACTAGCAAAAGCACAAAATAATGGAAAAGCTTAACTTCAACAAAATATCCTATTGGTGAGGACTTATTATTTGATATATAACACATAGAAGAGGACCAAGATTTTGAGTTGCATTGTACCACTACATTAAGTCCTTTTTAGATGGTTTCTTTGATGTATGAGTACAATTGAGATGGTTCTAATAAATAGGACTTAAAAAGTAAGATAGTTTTATTAATAAGGGCTTTAAAAGATTTAATAAGGCGCTTTGAAAGAATTAACAGGAAATGAGATGGTACCATGAAATAGGTCTTAAAAAAGACTTGTTCACATGAGACTTAAAAAAGAAATTAAGAAAAAAGATTGTATTGTTTAAATAATTTCAAGGTTTACGTACTATTTTTAGATAAAATTATTTTTTAATGATGCCTATGCAAAGGACACAAACACAAAAATGAGAACAGCAAAGAACAAAATGTATCTAAACTATTGTTGTTACTGACACATCATAATAAAGCAGTAATAGTTGAATTATCAAAAGAAGAAGCACTCACATCATGGATTCATGGAACATTGACTGATGAGGAGAAATGTGAACAAATGGCCAGAATACCTGTCAATAGAGATGCAACAGCAAACAATGCTGCCAAAAACAGTTTCTTGAATTTACAGAGTAGAAAATCTAGTACTGAAGAAGAGAACAAAGAAAGCATGCAGGGTGAACATAGGGAGGATAGTAATGGTTTAAGTGGTAGTACTAGTGATAAGAAGGATAGTATTGGTGACAATATTAGTTACAATTCTTCTTAACTCTGTCCATGGCCTGATGGATAGGTTCTGGCAAAGGGGGGTCTTTTTTTGTCATTCTTGGAAGATGAATAGATGGATGTATAATTTAACTACAGTAGTTTCTTTATTTGCAAAGATAAAAGAATTAATACGAATAAAAATCCCATGGCTATTGATATGAATTCTGAACTTACTAGTCTCATAAATCAGTTAAGTGAAAGTGCTATGAAAATTGGTACAATAGGGCAAGAGGACTGCTGTGTTTCAATGGAATTGGGCAATTCTTTCTTCACTGCACATACTCAATAGTAGTGCAGTACTGTACAACACTTCTAAATACATTTGCAAATGCTACATACAAAATACAGAATAGGTGTATCATGGTTGTATTTTAAAATAACAAGGTTGTGGACCAGTTGGGATTCTGACTTTGAGACTCCTCTTATTCACGTCTTTGAGGTGTCTTCAACTTGATTATTTCCTTGTGTGCGCCACTACTAAAAATGTACTTGCAAAACTTCCAATATCATCAGCAAATTAGCAACCCTGACCTGCTATCATTACAAATGTCATACACGTACCACTTGAAAAAAACAAAATCAATTTTTGATAAAATTACATCACACTACTAACTAGAAAAAGTGTGCCCTGTCTCTAAAGGTTCTTGAGAATTCTTTGAAAAGTAATTTTAGTGGCATGTCTAAAAGGTCGTATACAGTATTTCGTCTTCCTAACTAAAGTAACCATTGCCCCTTGGACCGCATTTCTGTCATCGTGCGTTTTGGTTGGGAATTCTTTGCGCGAGAAAATTACGCGAAGGGATATTCGTTGTCTACAGCTCGAAATTTTTATTCGCACCAGACTAGACTAGGACCTCTCTAGTCTCTCTCTAGAGAAGACTCCCTCTTACACAGCAAAGACTATCGTTCGACGAAAAAACAAACAACACAGAACAGTTTGGAACTCCCTCTTTCTTGGAACTCCCTCTTTCATCTCTCTCCAGCACCAAGGATTGTCTATCTCTCTCGAGGGAGAAAGTAGATTCAGTCCTAGTCTAAAGGAGGACTACACGATACTGACTGCTCTAGGTCCTAGGAATGTAAATACAGAGGCAGAGGTGCTATCGCCATATTCTCTCCCTCAAAACCAATACCCAAAGCAAATATTGTAATTACAACAATGTCCGGTTCCACAAGTTGGTCTCCGATGCAGTGCCTTCCGAGGGCAGCCCTGACTCCATCTAGCTTGCTGAGGTTGGATACTAATGATGGAGAAGTCGAACTGATGCGTCGTGACGGCATCGAGTTGCGTGCCGATTCTAGCGAACCGATGCAAATGATGATGAAAAGTAATTCTTCTTCTGGATCGGCAACAGCTTGGAAAGATCGGAATTCTGATTTAAAGGTTACCTTGACGACGCATCGAATCGTGTTCGTGGAGCAAAATGATCCTAAACACGCCCGTTTTTTGCATTTGAGCAATGTCCATGCTATCAATGTCGCAGGTTATGGTACTGGCACATTTAAAAGTCTCACGAAGACTCCCAAGATTTTGCTAAGTACTTACAATTTGGGAGATTTGCTTCTTGTTTTTCAGTCATCGATATCATTTTCATCAAAAGATAGAGACGAAACGTTGCAAGCCCTCCAGAAGGCTTTGGATCGAAGGGCGTGGGAAGAGGCCAGTCGTCTGGATGCCAAACAGAAAGCTTCCACCAAAATTGCAGAACGAAAGGTTGGGGTGGATGCAATTCTTGCAAAAAATGCCCTGCGACACAAAGAAGCTGCTAAGTTGACTGATGAAGCATTTGAGGGAGACGCTGAATCATTGCTGAAGGAAGCTTCTGAGCTAGTTAGAATTATTCAAAAGTACGGAGCAACTCTTGAGTCCAAGGACCAATCAAAAGCTGGTGACAAAGAGGACAAGGCTAAATTATCAGACATGCTGCAGGATATGGGTATGACATCAGCATTGACCAAGAGCGACCACCGTGGCGATTATTATACTACTCTGGCTCGCCAGCTTGCCGATTTTTTGCGGCCCAAGCTCAAGCAAGCAGGTGGGCTTTTAACTCTTACAGACGTATACTGTTTTTTTAACCGAGCGAGAGGGTCAAATCTAATTTCCCCCGAGGATCTATTGCAGGCTGTTTCTTGCATGAAAGAACTAAATTTGGGCATGTCATTACGTGACTTTCCTTCAGGGCTACGTGTTGTCCAGGATGAATCCTTCAACGACGAAAAGATGGCTAAGAAACTATTGGTATTAGCTGAGCATTCTCCAGAAGAATGTTTAACTGCATTGGATGCAAGTCGAGCACTACATATATCTGCACTTTTAGCAAACGAGCAGCTATTATCCGCGGAACGGATGGGATATATTTGTCGAGATGTAACTCTCGAAGGAACCAGATTCTTTCCAAATCGATTTAATGATTTCAAATGGATTAGCTAGTATAAGTGTTGTCGAAACAATTTTTAAAAGACTTTTCTATTCTTACTTCTTCTTTTTAGCGGCTACTTTTCTTTTCTTCGTGGAATTTGAAGTATTTGCACTAGAATCTCTCTTTTTATCTGAAGCATTATTCTTATTCTGATCGGCATTTTTAACTTCGTTGGCTGAGGAATCGTTCACATTTTCATCTCGAACCGAATACCCATCGTCCATTTTCCCCTTGACAACTGCATCGAGCTTAGCCATTGTATCTTGTGTCTTCGTCAAGGTTAGGAATTCATCAGTTATGGAGTCGACCTTGAGCCTTTCCTTTGTTTGCTTATCCGATGGCCCAAAACCTTGCTTTGCAAACGCCAGAACCATTGCAGTTGGACCCGGTTGAATTTTTCCTTCGTATTGGTTTCCTTTGAAATCTAGAACAACACCATCTCCATCTGCCTCAAATCGGCCGATGGCTCCCTGAGATCCTTCGAAGTCCAAAACCAATGCATCTTCCGGCTCGACTTGGACCAAGACCGAACACTCGCCTCCGCTGGATGAGAAAAGTGACGGAGGCAATACAACATCCACCGAATCACACACTGGTGGTAAATCCGTCACGGACGAAGGTGATGATGAGTCCTTGGAATTCGATTTTATTTTCTCCATTGTCTCCAATCAAGATTTTCGGCGTTTTCTGGTTGCTTCTGCCGCTGCTGGCTTATGAAACAAAAAGGGTATCAGTATAAGCGGCCGCTTATGGCTTACGGATCATTGGTTTTCCTTTTTTTCTTCGGAACCTCCTTATTCTTGACTTCGGCTCCATCCGACAGCTAGCTGGGACTGCCAGCTTTGTGTACCTGGTACGTAGTCCAGTACCTAGTGAATCATACTCTACAAAACTATACAAAAAATTGATCAAGAACGATTTTTGGCGCGCCATCAAAAAAATGTATAAGAAAGATTTCATGAAGTTTTGTTTTTGTTACGGATATAGATATGTATTATGACTAATAATTTGTTCCAGTACAGATGACAGTATTAAATAATACCTCTAGTACATCTAATCAGTTCAGACGGAAAGCTATCAAACCGTAGCATTCCGATACACTGCCCCACATTCCTTATGCTTCAACCACAACCAGAGTATGGATAATGCTGTTGCACTTTTGGACATAAAAACTAGGATTCACAGCACTCCTTTAAATCTTTTTCGCGTCGAAAGTAATGGTTGAACCACCAGTGTTAAAATGTGCATGGAACTGAACGAGTCCATTGCTGCAGAGGTTGGATTGTGCTGCAGTGTTGGCCCAATCACTACTACTAGTACCATTTCCTTTCTCTAGATGGATTGCCAATGTATCCGATGGGCTGTTGACTCTTACCTTATATTGGACACACTGAGGATTAGTCTCCTAACCCCAATTACAAGACATGAGACCATCATTCGGTGCAATTTCTATATGAGAAATGGTTTTCAGTCATTTGTAATGTACCAATCATTTAACAACAAATACAGTACAACTTCTCTGTCAAAGAAGCCATCTTTCATATCTTTTGCACCCATCCATTCAAATTTGACATTGCATGGGTAGATCATCATGGATTTGGCTGCTTGGATGGTGGATGCAAACATCTTTGGCACATTAAAAATCTGTCTACTGCTTGGCATATAAAGGACAGCACAACCTACATATGCAGTATAAATGGCAGCAACCTTCTTCAATGACAAGGTAAATGAGTTGATAGTTTGGACTTCATCATTAAATACATTGTGCCCTTCATTTTTTAGAGGAGATAAGAACATTTGCAGCACAATCAGATTTAATATTAGCATGATCCATGATAGCAAAGTCAAAAATGAATGAGTGATTTGAGTTTTGGATTAAAAATCTGTGTTTGCATCGAATTGTATTGTAATCAAAAGAAACAAACTAATGTAGTAATATGATATGAACAAGCATGCTATATTCTTAGCATGAAAGAAAATTAAATTACACTCACCAACCACAAGCTTTGTGTTTTTGTTTTGGTATGCCATTTTTTGTTTTCTGCCAAAAGAAAATGAGAAAAAAAGATGCCATTATGAAAAGTTGACTTTTCCTTCTATGTTGGCCAATCTGGATTGACTTAGCAGGAATTGAACTGCTCCTTACTGCAAGTAGAATTCCACAGCTGAAAATGTACCCTTATTTCACACCCTCACATAACAAAGTGATGGGTGGATCTTTTAGAAAACTGGATTGGGTTAGTAGCAGTGATTGGGCTGCTCCTTACTGGTGCAGTCTCCCACCTGTAATTATTTTAGTTACATCATGATCTTATGGATCAGTTTTCTATCTTTATTATTTGAATTTGATTGTTGTGAGTGAGATTATCAACAGGTTGTGAACATACATAATAAAAAGGATCAAATGAGCAGGTGATAGAGTACCAAGATTTTGGGATTTTAATAGCATTATAGTTATGCAATAATCCCTACTTAACACAACAACCAATCAGTATCATGTCACTATCTATGACTTTATTCAGCAATATCATTAGTTTATTTTAGTTGATTGTGTTTTTTAAGAAGTAAATCATAGTTTTGAGAGGAAATATTGGAATTTGTTGTTGACTGAAAAAATATACCCAAAAATCATTTTAGACCTGATTTTATGTGCTGATTAGCCAGACATATTGTTGACAACAACCAGCATTCTAGATAATTTGCCACATAATCATAATTATTATATTAAGCTGTTACATAATTAGGATGAGTCTTGTAATGGTTCTTGTCGTCATTTATCATATTCTGTTTAAACTCGTCATTTTTCAAAACAAATGAGATTCCTACTTGAAATTTTTTTGTCGTTCATGCCCATTTTGCTTCAACTGGTGTGTCCTTGTGCACTTCAAATGTGCAAATGGCATATCTACTTCTATTTTTACGTCTTTTCATGTAGCAAAATCTCCGGTGATGCATCACCGGAAAATTTGCGTGTGACCAGGCATATTTGCTGGACTTTCCAAGGTAACGCAAAAATCGCATAAATAAGGTGCATAATTCCAATCGAAAGAGTCGATTATGGGCGAATTATGGGGCATATTCATGCAAAAAACGTTACGTTGGAACTTACTTCAGACACGGCAATCGCAGATGATAGAAATGATTTGAGATTTTTATTTTACTCGACGGACGGACGGTAGCCCAGAGCACCCCAAACTGATGCATCACATCCATCGTCCATCGTGCTGTTTTCTAGAGAGGACCTTAATAAGACACAAGACGAACCCAGTTGGTTTGTTGAAGTCAACAAACAGGCCATCGACCATGATGAATTCCGCTATGATCCGCGCCGTCGCCTCAATGTCATTGCGTCCGGCGGTGGGCACAATGGCACCATTGTCTTCGGTCAATGGGAATAATCCATTCTCGTTGCAACAACAGCGTTCCATTACGAAAGCCAGACAAAAACGTATGGCAAGAAAGGCTAAATGGGCCGCGCTTGCCAAGCAGGGTATCTTTCCTCCTAAACCTCCCAAGTACCTTGACCCAAAGGACACACCAGTAATTGGGGCCATTTCTAGAGAAGAGCGCGATAGAATTGCGAAAGAGGCGGAAGAAAGGGCTTCCCAGGAAATGAAGGAGCGCATGGAAGAAGTAAAAAACAAGGAACCCTTGCAGAGATTTCATTTTGAAGGAGTCAAAATGAGCGATCGCGTTAAAAAGCTCTTCGATTTGACTAATGGAAGTCAATCAGAGGTTGTAAAAGCGCAAAAGCAACGAGGGATGGAACTATTTCAAATGCGGGACGGTGACACGGGTTCCTCTGCTGTGCAAGTGATTGCATTGACTACACGCATCCAACAGTTACAGACCCATCTTCGAACCCATAAAAAGGATAATTCATCCAAACGCGGATTGGATGCTCTTTATGTCCGAAGACGCAAGGTACTTGATTATATGGAACGCAAAGATTTTGAGTCGTATCGAAAGGTAGTCAAAACATTAGGCTTAGTGCGCTGAACTTCAAAATATAGAGCACTCTTTGTGTATATGGTTAATAATTTGTGGTGTTTATTACGATTAATTATGATCTACACATCTTGCTTTCCATCTCAAATCAGAGCTAATGGAATAAATTGATACGTTTGGCAAATGACCTGGAATCAATCTAGTTCTCCCAGTGCCTTGAGTTGTGCCGCAGCTTCGGTCAAGATTTCGATGGTTGACTTGACTTGAACACCCAGTGTATTTCTTTTATCAAAGTTGAATTGAGTAGGCTTTACTTTGTCGCTCTCTTCGTATGGTTTCACGTTTTTCATATTGGGATAAATCTCCTTCAACATTGCGCAAATTTCATTCCAATGTAAACTCTCAACAACGCACATATATCTTCCTGAAGCAGTAGGCAGCTCCAAAGCAGCCACGTGCATCTTGGCGCAATCCTCAACATGAATGAAACTCATGGAATCATTCCAAGCCATTTCTGAAAGACCACCTGTCAACCATTTTTGTAATACCCCTTGCGTTCCTGATGATTTAGCTGCGGTATTCAAGCTTGGACCGAGGACCATTGTGGGGCAAATTGCAGCATACTTAAAGTCCTTGTCTGCTTGGTCTTCAACCCATTTTTGGACTACTAATTCTTGAGTAGTTTTTGTCGCTCCATACCAGCTGCCTTTTGATTTCTGTACCTCGGGATCACTCCAATGAGACTCATCTTTGATTTCTGGTTCCGGTTGTGGAGCAATTGAGGACATGGACGAAGTTAAAATGAGTTTATTCACTTTCTTTCCAGTCTTGGAGATACTTTCAAGCAAGTCTTGAGTTGCCGCAATAGCCGGTTGGAAAACCGTCGTCTCACCATCGGCACCCTGAAAAATGAGAGGAGTGGCAGCGTGAATGATTGCATCACAATCCAGCATGGCCTCATCAAAGCAGCCTTTTGTTTCGCCCAAATTTCCAGTTGAAAAAAGTTTGAGATGCGTACCAGCGTTTGGAAGTTTTTTAAGGTGGTCAACTTTTGTAGGGATCGATGCATCGCGAACGCATGCATGGACGGTGTAACCCTTCTCAAGAAGTTGTTTACAGATCCAAGAAGCGATATACCCATTTGCTCCCGTAATCATGACAGTCTTTCCAACTCCACTGGATGTACTGGAGCGATCGGGAGTAGACGACATGGCTAAATCAGACGATGCATAAGAATAATTGAGAACGATTGATAGGAACACAAGTAGCAACCGAAGCCGTGTGAAACGATTGCCTAATGCCTAACAGCATTTCAGTGTATCAGATCATCAAGGATTAGATATCTCGAGATTCTCAAAACAGAAAATCATTATGATCGACCTGAGAATTCTAACTACGGTACCAGGTAGGTAAAGAACCAAACTACCTAGTACCTGCACGAGTAACTAAGTACCGATACCGGTAATAGGCAGGACCAGACTCGACAGGATCTATCTTCTTTACACGCTGTACCGATTCAAGATGTATCAAAAACATCTGCAAGGACAAAACAGGCAAATAATAAGGTTGTACAAGTGTAGTACAGAATATTATGTGACCTAGAGTAAAATATGTTATGTACACATCGTGAAATATTACAAAATATTGATGTAGGTAGACAACTCACGAAAAAAAAATGGACGAAGTCGATCCCGTATGAGTGCACTTTGTTTCATGGAAGTTGACTAACTCTAGAAAAGAGTCCGTTTCCGGAAGTCCGTGCAGAACATTATTGCCTGGAATATAGTATTTTGTTCGCCGAACGTCATGTTGAAGAACTGCATGTGCGTCACCAAAATATGGACTTTTATTTAGAAAAACTCTGTTAGTTTTGTTCTAGAATCATTCGCTGTATGTTACCTAGAGAAATGTTAAAACATAGCCTTGTGTAATGGCCTTAAAATTTCAAAACTACCTGCTGATTGTGGATCATCTATTGCAGAAATATTTATTCTCTCTTGCCTTCTGAAAGGTCGTCTTGTAATCCAGGAGCATTCAAGATGTATGCTGCAATCCATTTTCGTAACGCGGTATCAGAAAGAGTTGATACTGCAACGCTGCTGCCAGGCACCACAGGGACGTCGCCCTTGTCATCTTTGCCAGTATTCTGCCCCCCAGCAATATCCCAGGCCTGTATACCAATACCAATATTTTTGTCAATATTTGTCGTGGACAGCAAATCTTGTGAGATCAGAGTAGACCAAACCTCGTCAGTGAGTGTCGGTGATACCGGTTCATATTTTCCGTCCCAAATTTCTCCCCGAATTCCACCTGCTTGGCCACCATCGGTCTTTTCCCAAACAAATCCCCCACTTATAGCCATGAATTCGGTTGGTGCTGCTAAGTAATTATGGACTGCATCGGCTACTTGTTTTGCTGTACATTCCCAAATACCCTCTCCTGAAGAACATATCGGTGTACCTATTTTTGCCTTACGAAGTTTTTCACTACAATGTAACCAAAGAAGTGGTACCTCACCTTCACCATAAATTGTGTACTGCCCTCCATAACGCTGGATAAATGGAACATCCATGGTGAAATCCATATGTTTCACAGGTACTGGTATATCAACAACTCTAGTTGTTGGGTGATTTAATGAAACTGCTACAGAGTATCGTTCTGTATCCATAGTAACAAGGAAGAGACCCTTATGCATCGACTGGTCTTGTAAGAGAAAGGGTGAACAGTACTCGGAAGAGGCACGGAGAAGCAATCCACGCAAATTTTCCTTTTCATCTGTGAATGCTGGGGTAAAGCTGGACGATGTAGAGGATGAAAAGAGTCGCTGCCTCACCCATTCTTTCAACATCAAATCGTCAAATATTACAGTTGGTGTCGACTCAGCACTACCACTTGCAACCAGGTTCATTACGTTTTTCCACGTATCTAAGCCCGCATCTTGAGAGCCCACTGGAAGCTGTTGTTTGGCAAGCTCTTTCAATATGGTATTAGAGTCTGTAGTAACCATAATCCATGTGTCCTGTGCAACTTCTTGCATAAGTTGCCCCTTGCCCCAACCAGCGTATCCTGAAAATACCCAGAAATCACTTGGCTGCGCTTCGCCTAAGCGTACTAATTCTTTGGCATCCTCAAAGGCTGTGTATTTAATATCTTTCATTACCAAATGTGATACACGATCAATGGCATCAGATGAAAGAGAATGAATACAAATGATTTCTTCATCGTCAGAATTCATCCCTTGTACTTCACCTCCAAACCATACTCTCCATTTCTCACTTCCACGTGGTGATGCGTCATTTTCCAACACACGATTTGATGGACGATTGAGTATAATGCCCTTTGTAAAAAAGTTTTCATCGTGATCCAAAACTAGAACAACTGCCTTGTGGAAGTATTGCTGACGAAGACCGTAACCCAAGTCTATTCGTGGTTTGCATAGGATGACAGAACCAGTCTCTATCATAGGTCCAGAATCATATGCCCATTCTTTTGGTGCTACTTCATTTCCCTGTCCATCGTCGTTTGTATTAGTTGCATCCAAGGATGGTACCTGAACTTCTTCTCCCTTTTTTTCAGACATGACAAGCTTTGCTCTGAAATCTCTCCAGTCTACTTCATCCTTCTTGTCACTGTTCTCGTTTTTATTTGGTGAATCACCGATATCATCATCTTTGTTTTGTAAGTATAACAAATTGAAAATTTTCCGTTGTTGTAACCCAAGAAACCTATTAGTTGTGATACTGCTGTAAACGCTGTTATATCGTGCAGAAAAAGAAAATGCGCATGTTCCAGTTGATTTACTCCACAAAAGAGCATAAAATAACGTGAGCAGATGTTTGGATATCATCGTGACCTCCTCCGTTGTCTTACGTGTAGATGTCATGTAACTTAGGAACGGCAGTCACGTTCAGAACGCTTGTGCCTTGTTACATCTTTTGCAGCCTTTTTTGCAGTGATGTTTCTCGTTCTTTGCGTTCTT